>JAPTHA010000019.1:10306690-10317455 GCA_029814585.1 Gymnapogon annona | reverse complement strand
AACGATTCTACTGCACAGACAGCAACAAACTCCGCTGCTGAGCTCCTGAAACAGGGAGCAGGTAAAACTCAAATCTCTCACACACACACACACACACACACAAACATACACACACACACACACACACACATACACACACACAGATTTGCAGAAAACCATGATTCCGAGTTGACGCCGACTTTTCAGAGTCACATTAATTTTTAAATAAGGATAACAATTGTTAGTACTTGTGCTCCACATCTAATCTTCTCAAGCTGTTTGAGATAACAGATGTACATATAACATTCCTAGAAGAATCCATGAGCATTAATATGAAAGAGTCCGACACTGAATGGAGGAAACAGCGTCTGTTTGTTCTGTAAGTCTTTGTTCTGGATCGAGATAGAAACCTAAAAGAAAGACAGATTAAACCACTAAAGCCAAGGATTTGTTGACTTTAGACGATAAGCCTCCTTGCCCCATTTCAGTTTTGTTTTCATACTTGTTCTTTACTGGCTCCCACATGAATTAATGGCACCAGACAGGGCTCCAATGATGTAGTAGTTTCCAGTGTTCCTTCCGGGCATTGGCTGGCAGTGTTAAGTTCAAGGAGTCCACTTTAGAACATGGGAACCATAAAACTCAATTAAGTTTAGGATTGGAAATAAGTAAGGAAAGAATACCTAACCATCAGTACTGAAGGGGGTGGATGAAAGCTGATCCTATACCATAAATTCATCAAGTATTAATCAATTCAAACCACTTTATTAGTCCCTGGAGGGCAATTCAGTTTAGAACCTCAAGTCACAAGTACAACAACCAAACAGGGCACCAGAAACAAACAACACAACAAACATAAACTGTGGTCAGTAGCACAGTGTTGGCATGGGCAACCAGAGCTAGCAGCAAATAGTAATATATGATGAGTCCTTTAGGCTTTTTCCCTTCCGGGGTCACCACAGCAAATCCAATTTGCATATTTTATTTTGGCAGGAGTTTTTTTTTTTTATTATGTTGGATGCCCTTCCTGACACAACTCTTGTATTTGTCCGGGCTTGGGACAAGCACAAGCAGACACACACCCCCTTGTGGCTACAGTAGGCAGTAGCGTGAAGGGTCTTGCTCAAGGACCCACACTGGACTCTGATCCCGGGAATGGAACCCGGGTCCCCTATGCACCAGCCCAGTGCCTTACCAACGGAGCTATCCAGCCATTAAATATTAATATATTCCAGTAATAGAATACAATGTAACATAATTCAATGTAACGTAATACTAGGTAACGCCACCCTTTTCTTCCAGACAGAGTTGTGTAGTTTGGTATTGAAATATTTGCAGTTTAAAAGAGGACGTCTGTTAAGTGTCTCTGTGTGCTTGTGTGCAGCATGTAACGTGTGGTACCTGGGCTCTGTGGAGCTGGAGTCTCTGACAGGACACCAGGCCGTTCAGAAGGCCACCACACTGACCCTGGCCAAAGACCCTCCTCCGGCGTCCACCGTTGTCCATTTCAAAGTGTCAGCTCAGGGCATCACGCTCACAGACAACCAGAGGAAGTGAGTGGTGGCATCTGTGGTCGTACACTCGCACGTCCCAAAGCACACAGCTCCGTGTTTCAACTGTCCGTCTCCATCTGTCACTACAGGTTATTCTTCAGGAGACATTACGCTGTCAACACTGTCATCTTCTGCTCTCTGGATCCACAGGGGAGGAAGTGAGTACCAAGGTTTTGTCCACATAAACTGGAGAAAATAAAAATTAGGCTCAATACACCCAGGTAGATACTGCTGGAAGCTGGCAGAAGACCAGAAAATGTGAGGTATTTGATAAATTATGTTGATATACGTTGATTTTGTCAGTTGTCAATCTATGGCATTTCATTGCCAAATTCACTGTATGTGTCTGTGTGATGACAATAAAGGAAGTCTAAGTCTAAGTCTATAGTTTTACACCAACCCTAGATTTGTTGTTTTGTCAGGGTTGAAACAAGCATACACATTTATTTATAAATATATGCATAACCTTAGAAAACGTACCAAAAACTAAAGATTTTTACTGCTGTACATACTTCACATGTATCCAGGTTGACTCTCAATCAACAAAGTGTGAAATGCACATGTGTGGCCATTGGAACTTGAACCAACAAGCCATATGTTGCTCTAGTGTTTTTGTACACGGCTGTATATTAAAGAAGCCACAATTGCAAAAATATGGAAAAAAAAGAAAAAAAAACCCCACATAAAATCACACAAGACCACTGAACTGTATAAAATGTTCAATGCACAACTTACAACTACCTGAACTATCAGTAAATGTCTCTGCTGCAATATAATAGCGATGTTCTTCTGCCCTAAACAGATGGAAAAGAGACAGCGGATCCACTGCTAAGTAAGCTTCAATCAAATGTTAACTTCTAACCTCAGGAAAGAAATTAAGTTTAGATGATGAGGCTCATCTTTATTGTATGATCAGCAAGTATTTGTGACTGTTTATCAGCCTTATATTAAGCAAAAGCAAAATGTTTTTATTACCTATACTGTCTAACAGACACCATGAGGGTGTTACTATTGTGCATAGACTTGACTACCATAATATCATCATTATCTATTAATGCATTAAACTGTACTTCCATCATGATCTAACCTGAGTGGAAGTAAAGCGCATGCTCGTTTTTCAGTTCTCCATATGGATCCTGTGATCTTGAGGGGAATATAATAGTAATAAGTATTTTCTTGTTAAAAAAATGGCCTTTTGTCATCCTGCACAGCCCATTCTGAGTGTCTTTTATTTTCAACATGCACCACAGAAACACTTCCCAGGTCCAATATCTGACAGCATAGACTTTTGTTCTGACTTTGTGTCTTCGACTGTAAACTCTAATAAAAACATATCTAAACCCCTCCACTAGTATATAAATCTTTCTCTTTCTGTCTCTCCTCTTTAGGATCTTTGGATTTGTTGCCAGAAAGTCTCAGAGTGAGACTGAAAATATGTGCCACCTCTTTGCTGAGCATGACCCGGAGCAGCCTGCCAGCGCCATCGTCAACTTTGTCTCAAAGGTCATGATTGGGTCACACAAAAAGTGAAGACCCTGGACTGGGGGTCAAACCACCAGCCCTGTGTGTAAAAAAAAAAAAAAAAAAAGAAGAGAAGAAGATGAAAACTGCTCACACTCCAACGCTTGTTCCCGTTTGTTCATCCTGCAGAATAACCTTGAGTGTGTTGTACTGACTGCAATGCAGGATACTGCCACTAGAAAGAGCAAAGACTGTCGGGAAGAAAGTTCAGCTGGAGGAGGAGGAGGAGGCTGTGTGGACTTTATCATGCACCTCTGGAGGTTTTCATGTAAAACGTGTTCAATAATAGACACTTGTTTGAAGGATGTTGTGTGAAATCCAACTTTATAACAATACTGACTACTTAAACTGATCAAATCTACTCTAAACACACCATTGTATGCATATTTTGCTACGGATGGCCGATGTCTGACACTTGTGATTATACCTTTAGTAAAAATGATATCCTGCACAAAAGAATACACACATAGGTAAAAGTATTATTATAGAACATTTTATTATCTGTTAAAAAGTGTAAATCAGGGTTTTGAATCACTTTTCTCAAACCACAGGCTCATTTTTTATTCAAATACTGTCCCAGGACAATGCCCTAAATGTGGTTGCCTTGTACTTAAGATGGATTTATTGCATTGTGTTTATATATTGCTCTAAGTATTTATCCCTTTTATGGATGTGTAAAAGTTTTCCGAAATATTCTTGTCATATATTTTTGTATATTAACACTGTACATTAGCATTAAAGGCAGCGTACCTCAGAATTTATGCAACTGTGTCACATATTTACGCCTATGTAGTATTTTGCAGTGTGTAAAATGCTATGTGAGCTGTCCACTTATTGTATTACTAATAAAGTTGTTAATATGTTCCCTTATCTGTAATACAAATGTATGCATAGGTATCATCAAAAACTTTCTTTTTGATTCATTTTCTGAAAGGTATAGAATACATTTACAAGAGATTGTTCTATTTTCTCACACATCTCCACAATGAAATTTTCACAAAAGTAATTCTAATGATAATGCAAATAATGGCGTTAGTTCCATGTTTATTACAGAAGCTCTCTAACTGGGTCGTATCATATTAGATTATTAGAAGCTTTTAGTTGGCAGTGGTTGTTAAGTCTGTCAGGGTTAGTCATCATCTTTGATTGACATTCATGATAAAAATACATGGTAAAAATCTCTTATAATGGTCAGGAATAGTTTAGCATTTTTAACATTAAGAGGTACATTTGGTTGATAACTTTCTGATTTGATTGATTTCAGAAATAAAAAGGATGTTAATAGATCAGCGTTTGGGTGTAAAACGCCATCAGTGGATATCGCTAATGCTACAGTTATGAAATACATAAAGCAAAGGTTAAATGTAGCACATTATATACACAAGAAAAAATTCAGAGTATAAATATCTGGCCAAGTTGACCCAACATGTTCAGCAGGGAATGTTTTTCGTTAATTGACAGTAAAATCTAAAGTGTAGTTTCCAGAGTTGCCAATAGGTGGCAATAATCAGCCACCAAATTTCACACAGGATCATGAATCCAACACTAAAGCAGTTATGCCCTTGAAAAACTTCTATGAGTTTGACAGATAGATATTTTCAGACAGGAGAAGGATTTGACTTTTAACTATTCTCTTCTTTCTCTATGAACACAAAGGTTTTATTCATAGAATCAACTGCAGATGTGCAGGTCCGTGCATGAAGGATCCCTCCATTAAACAAACTCAGCAAACTGTGTCTGTTCTTGCGTGGTTTTGAGGATCGATGATTGAAAATGACAAGGTGGTCTGGATATCTGAAGTGCTTCATACATCTACTGATTGCTGTCTGTCTCTAATCCCAAAGTTCCTGGTGCAGACTTTTAGAGGCCAGATCACCAGATACCTGGTTTGAATGCAGCTCTATTCAGGGTCCTGGTCTCTGTGGAGAGCACTGAGGAACTGGAAGTGGGACAGAGATGTAGGGATACATCAGAGTCCTGCAGTCCAGGATTAAGAGGGACAGCATGAGGGTGTGTGTAGGGTGTGTGTGTGTGTGTGTGTGTGTGTGTGTGTGTGTGTGTGTGTGGGTGTGTGTGTGTGTGCGCGGAGGGTGGGGGGGGGGGTGATGGGGGGGTGTCGGTGGTGGATGACCTCACCATTACGGGAAACTTTCCCACAGCCTGCACACAAAGAAGGCCGTCAAAAGGTAAAAAGGATGAGAAAGAATAGAAATTTAACACAGTGTGTAAAAAGGAGGCAAAGTGCGGAAGAACGGTTACTCGGTGAGAAAGAGGCTCATTCCGAGCGGGAGTCATCTTCCCTTTTCAGTGATTCAGAGACATTTGAGGCTGATAAAGGCAGGACGTTTGCTCGGAAAGGCCCCGGTTTGTCATCTTCTGCTGAGTCACCTGCCACCATTTCAGCGTCTGCTTGCACTTCCTGCTGCGTTTCCTGTCTAATGGCCCACTACCACCTGGCGGCCACCACCGCTGCTGGAGGACATCGCATTCCTGGCATTACTCACTTACTCATTGATGGTGTTTGGAAAATCTAAATACCCTAACCCTAACCCATCCAAATGAGCTACAGTTCAACATGTAACTGTCCTTTCTGTAGATTTTAAAGTTTTGTCATAGTTTTGGTTTTAGACATACTCATATAGGAAAAAGTGTCATGGAACATCCATCTGTTTCCTGAACTGCTTTGTCCTGATGAGAGTCCAAGCATATTGTGGCAATATATGGGTGAAGGCGGAGTACCCCAGGGATGTGTCATTAGTTAATCACAAAAAACCCACTCACTCTCACATTCACACCTATGACTGATTCAAATAGAATTCTGAGCCAATAGAGGACCTCTTTGGATCAAGAGAGGAAGCTTGAGTACCCAGAGAGAACCCACACCGAAGAACATGCAACCTCCACACAGAAAGACCAAAGCTGGCCAACGCAGGCTCACTGCACCACCCTGCCACATCTCTAACATTAATAACAGAACACAATACACAGAAAACTCTGGTTAGCCAAATAATATTTATTAAGTGCCATGAGTTAACAAAGCATGTGTTAAACAGGTTAACCTACGGCTACAATGGATCACCTGAAGTTCTCTGTGATAAAGCTGTAACACTACTAGTCACTATGCTAAGGGCTATTGCTTACACCTGATGCTAGAACTCTATAGATGCCAAATTTTTGAAAAGTTGCTCCTGGTTGTTTGCACTTTCACCTCACAGTCAGTCTTCAGTTCTGAACTGAAGACTTCCCTTGGATAAGAGACGAAACGTTTTAAACAGACCAAACAAGTCCTGTTGAACCTAGAAGAACTACCGGTAAAATCAATAAATAGGTTATTTAGTCAGTTCAAACTGCCCAGAGGAATGAATGTGAGAGTCTGGTGGTGAACTGGTGACACACCCATGGTGTACTCCACCTTCATCCAGTTTGTAGCTGAAACCCCAAGTGGTTCAGACAATGTATGAATAGATATGCAATATTCCCAACTGATATTACATTATAGGTTACCTACATTTACCTGACGTTATTGACTAGATATTCTCATGCAATTTTTTTTACATAGATACTAAATAATTGGATAGCTAAAATTATCAATGGTTTTATGCAGTGGCGGGCCGTACATTTCAGACCTGGGCCACAGTGGTGTTCTGCCCAACTTGGTCCACCTCTTAGGGCCATCATTCTGATCCATGGATCTACACATGATGTATTTAGACCAAAACACATACAACTGTATCACTTAAACATAAAGTCATGCACAACAGAGTTATATTAGTCTACTGAGTACACTAATAACAGAGAGGCGGGGGGAGATGGCGTCGATCGGACGCGGCGACCGACCCAGGTGTGCGCGGTGCAGCGGTCTGACCCGCTTCTGGCCGGTATCAGGGTCCGCACGGTTGGTCCGCATGGTTGATGAACCGATCACGCGCTTGCACCGATCGTGGTGCGCCAATGGCGTGCACTTGTTGCGGTGCACCAATCAGTGCACGTGATCGGTGCACGGGTTGCGGTGGCACACCGATCATGGAGCCAGGCATGGACGGGCGCAGTCCCATGGGTCCGTGTGCCAGGCGCGGGCCCGGGTCCAGCTGTGGTCGGTGCGATCTGCACGGTGTGACCGAACGTCCGAGGTCCATGCTTGCATGCTATTTCATTAATATATTTTTAACAGTAATATTAAAAAACTAAATAAACTTGTCATGCTACACAAATAATCAATTTGTTTCTTTTCTTACAAATGATCAATTTCCTTATTTCCTGCTTATCAAATTGACGTGTCTTCTGGCTTTACATAGCTCCGCCTCTCTCTAGCGTGTATGCAATCAAAAGACGTGCATGCACTGACATTATAAAAGGCCGCTAGATGGCGCCAGTGAGGCCAAACTTGACGCTGACGACTTAATGCCACAGACCGCCAAACCTGCTCATACACTGTAAGCGGCCATTCAGCCTGCAGGGTCGCTTTGGAATGCCAAGAGGCAGATTGTTGATCCTGGCAACACATCATAATGAATAATGATTGAATAAAAACTGACATAAACCCCGCCCTCCAAATCTCCTCCTGGGGCTGGAAGCCGAGCAACCAATTTAGGAAATCTATGAAATGAAGAGTATAGACCATGGGGAATAATTTAATACATATTTGTGGAAAAAATATATATATTAAAAAAATATTCCTGATTATGTTTAGGCCAGCAGAGAAGGCCTTGCTGGCCTTGAGGGTCCACCACTGGTCTTATGTACATTTGTGATGCTAGCCATTTAAATGTGTGAAACTGCTGATTTTCCTGTCATTCATTTTGTTAATTTAGAGGGTGTATTTCATGTGTTTTTGATGTAAATTTTCTTAATTTGAACAAATCCTTGATCTTAACTGGTACAGAGATCTACTGAAAGCATTTGTGCTTACAGTAAGCACTGTAAAAACCACAATCCAGGGATTTGTGAAATGTATTTAGTCTACCTGTCAGCAGCAAAGGAGAGGAGACAAAACATTCAACAAGACTTGTAGCCAAGTCCGCACTTGACCCGTGCGTTAACCTTCCATGAACATTTGGCCAACAATGATGCCTATCAAAGACATTTACCAGCAACTAACCAGACACACTTCATCTCGAAGAAGCTAAATATCTCAACGCCCGTCTATGTATCCTCACGGTGCATTCCTCACTGCTTTATCAACATGTAAAAGATATTTTCATGTAGGGTTGAGTGGTGGACTGTGTGTCTATGTGATCTATTACATGATTAAATGTGTTCAGATAATGAAGTTAATATGAGCTATTATTAGCACTTGGGTAAAAACTGGGTTCCTGACATGGATTTGTGGCACTAATTTTTAAATTCCAATTGCATTAAACCACAGCAGAAGGATGTGGAACAAGTCAACGTCATTGAAGTAGTTCTCAAACCTCAAATGGAGAAGATAACGTGGAAATCATGATGAGATATGACACTGCTAAAAGTTTCACATAGTTTATTTTTAATATAAGTAAATAGAAACACTAAGTTGAATCATATGATTGTGTAGCTTTGTCTTCTGCAGGTATTAAGGGCCATTGGAAAACCAGCTGAAAGTGCATTAAAACTACCTACGCAAGACTTGGGAGTAAATAAATATTTGTATCTGATTAATTTACTGCCTATCTGATGCTCGTCCTATAAAAGGCATCCAGTGAAATAGTCTTTCTTATCTTTCATTAATGATGTAAGGTCCTTCCTTTCGCATACAAGTAGATACTGACAGTTTCAGACATGTTGCTGTGAAGATAAGGGGTGTATGCTGTAGTCCTGTATGACCCCTCTTCAAATGGGTGACTATCATCACCTCCTTTGGATTTCAGTTCTCCCTGGTTTCAGTGGAACGTTTTGAACAATACATATAACTTCACTTAACTCCACTACAAAACTAGATTTTTGAGAATCATGACAGGACTGGTGGATGTTTGGATTAATCTCATCAAATGGCCTTTATGATATAACGCAACCAAGAATGCTTAGATGATGAGGAAGCGGTTCCTTTGCCTGGAAGTAGCTTTTCCTTTTCCGTGTTTCAGAGATGCTCCAGGTTTATGAATGTGGTACTTTGGAACAGATGCTCAGATGGTCATCTTCTGCTGAGTCACCTGCCACCATTTCGTCCTTTGCTTGCACTTCCTGCTGCACTTCCTGTCAGGCAGCTCACTAGCACCTGGCAGTTTTCACAGCCGCCACTGCTGCTAGAGGACATCACATTCCCGGCATTGCTCGCTGCGAATGGTGTTTGGAAATCCAAATACCGGCTTCCGTTCGGGAATGCCTCCCTCACAGAGTACCTCTCAGCTCTCTGATCCCCAGGCCTCCTCTCACTTTATTTGAGTTAGCTATTTAAAGCCCATGCTAAGTGCACTGCTGCTGCTGCGCTGGCTGCACAGGGGAGCAAACACACACTCCATCTCACACACTAAAACCACAGCAGCCCACAAATAATCCCTCTCCTATTTTTAATTTGGTGGGCTGGGGTGACACCGCCTGGCCTGCAGGACTGACAGTCCCTGGCCACATGGACAAACCCAATCGTAGATATTTGATTTGGGGATTATGACTTTAAAGTGTCTCAGTTTTCAGTGTGAGACCAAAACGAACTACGTTTTCTCACTTGCGCACTTTAAAAACTGTCCATGCAAAAATGCAGTATTAAGAATGTTATTTTGACAAACAAACAGTGTATCACAGATGCCTGAAACTTGACATTAGGATGATTCCATCTGAAGAGAAATAGCATTTATTTTGTGTTTATGTTGTGGCACTGCACAACTTCCCAATGATTCCACTGAAAATGGAGGTCGATAACTCAGACACGATGATTCCCCTCGGTGTATTTATTGGTGCATATTACACATACAATGAGCAGAAAAAAAATGATATAGAGAATGTTTCAAGTTTTGTTGCTAATGCAGAAATCTTAATATAAAATTTTGGGAGTTTCCACAACCGTATTAATTAATATGACATGCCATTCAGGTCGCATTGAACAGAAACAGCTGTGAGATTATATTTTATTCAGACTGCATTTCCCAACCTGCACTTTTTACTTTTACTGCAGCAAAGGAAACTTATCTGTTTACACGAATAGTTCTTGCATGAGGTGCAATGAGTTGCTAGGTGCTAAAAAAACGGAGATGAGAATGATGTAAGCTGTAACAAGATAAAACATAAATGAAAAGGACCATTGAGTAATGGAGTCACTTCTGCTGCCAATGTTCTAGAGTTTGAAGCGTTTAGTCGTATTTACTTTACGTCTGCTTGGGTTCACTTTGCACAGAAACAGCTGTGAGGTCCTTTAAAAGGCCTACGCTTTATTTTGAAACTTGTACATTTCAGTACCTGAACGGAACTGAATTTTTACACAAACAGTTCTCACACGAATTGCTGGAGGAAATTACAGAGTCAGCTTTATTTTGGTCACGACAGATGAACTGTTTTGTGTTGAGTTAATGTAAAATGTTAATTACAGCAGCTTTAATGAGGAAAAATCAGTGATAACTTGTCGGTGTGCATGTTCGTGCTTGCGCAGCTCAATGTGCTCTGAATCAGCAAAAGTGAGTCATCGCATTTAATTAGTGATGCAATGGCATGAGAGCCGACACGCACATTCTCACCCACACACACACACACACACACACACACACACACACACACACACACACACACACACACACACACACACACAC
>JAPTHA010000019.1:10271533-10283453 GCA_029814585.1 Gymnapogon annona | reverse complement strand
ACACTCCCACCCCTCCCGCCAGCCCGCTGCCGTGGCTTTTACGCCTCGACAACTCTGATTATTTTGCGGCTGTGAAACATGTAATCAAGTCATTTTGTCAGCATATCATCTTTAAAATCAGACAAAATCCAGTTTACTTTGCTTTATTGTGTATCTTCAGTATCTGCGATAAGTGTTGGCATTACATACCGACGCCTTTGACAGGTCGTGTATTTTCCAAGTGATTTTATGGGAAGTTTTATGGTAAATTCCTGTTATTAACTCAGATATTTTCTATATGAGACAGACACAATTTTGGTGCTGATTGTACAGGAAAAAGACATTAGATGGAAAATGTGTCACACTGAGTCACTATTTTATGGGCAGTTTGTGGAAATTAGGTAGAAATGCTAGAATTTTATGAGTGCAAATGCTCGGTCACTCAAGTTTTATGGCATGTAGCGAGTTTTATTTGTTGATCATCATATCAGTTCTAAATATAAGTCTAAGTAAACTAACCAAAAGATAAATATGGACGTAACCCAACGGTCACTAAATGTCAGCGGATGGTGGGGTTGACCTCAACTTGGCTTATTTAACCTCAGAGATATTTTAGTGTAACATCAGTTAGCAAGTGTCCGAACAGCAAAAGACATGACGACGGCTTGAAGTTGGGCTAAAAGAAAAAAACAAAACAAAACTTTATTTTAAAAACTCAACTCTTATATAACATAGAATAACCATGTAGTCTACAGTTGGACGGAAGGTTTATCAGACACCTTCACTTACATTTTTAAATACTCATAAACAACCACAAACTTAATAATACCTCACAATTAAATGCTAAGATGGTATGAGAAATGCATACTGTATTTTATACCTTTGTAACTACAACAAACTAATATTAGCATGTTGGGATGTTACCTTAAGTAGCCATTGACCGTTCTGACATTAGCTGAGTACAGGACGTCTGTGGCAGAGAGTTCACAGACATAAACATTTATATATTTAGTCACTTAATGTGTTGCTAATGATAAATGTATGCCTGAAAGATTACACCACCATGTTTATGACTAGTTAAAGTCACAGTTTAATAGAATGTTGATAAAGTGACCATAAGGACACACTGATGCTATACACAGTTGTTTGCCTGAGTTTTTATGTACGTATATACGATGGGATGTGCAGATCCCGACAGCAGACACATCTCACGTCTGGAGGACGGTGCATTTTTCTTTTCTGAACTCACAGCTGAACATTAAAGTCCATGTTCCTACACAAAGACTGACAGAGGATTTATGAGGTTCATTACAGTCCATGGACACGCATAAACCAACCTAAAAAAAAAAAAAAATCATACCCCTTGTATGTTAGTTTGAGGATGTTTGAGAACGTGGAGGAGTTGTTTCCATCGTTATAACATTGCACATAACTTTCTGTTATAGTCAATTTGAAATATCGGACATAGACAGAAAAAGCGCGAATTATCTCAGAGCTATTCTCATCCTTTATGAATGTCAAACACTTTCAGTCCCTCTGAAATGAGACAGTACTTTGTAGGAAACAATGAAAACCATGTCTGAGACTAGTCTCACTACTGTGTGTATGTATATATGTTATATATATATATATTCAGTTTTTGATTTGGTGTGAGGAGACCATGTTGCTGGAGGAAGGGTTTTGTGTTTTGTCAAATGCAACCATTTTTTCCCCCATGATTTCATCTCTTTCAGATGTAAAAGACATCGGGAAACAGACACATCAGACAAATGTACTCAGAGTTGAACCTCAACTTTGAGTTCAGTTCCTGTCGATATGAAAAGAATCAAAACGGATGAATTTCATCTAATTCAGGAACAAAACAAACTGTTGCTGTCAGCTTCAAATGACCTTCATGAACCTGAGATGAGACTTAAGACTACACATGGAGACGGTGATGGTCTTGATGCCATTTAAAGATAATAAATCCTATAATATTCCTGTGACTGTTACATGTCATGTGGTTAGAATCATCTGAAAACCATACCAGTGTGTTTGCTGATAGGCAGACAGTCAGGTCCGATTTGACTGACAACACTCTGAATTGGGTGCAGCTTTAGAACACACAGGCCTTTGTCGCGTTGAACAATGGATGGATGTTTTGTTTTTTCCGACATCAACTATTTTTTTCCACTCGTATGAACATCCAAGTGCAACACTTGGATTGATTTCAAGGACTTTAAGATTCATGGGAATACAAAGACAAACACATGAAGAGGTATCTGGGAAATGGTGGGATGCAAATATTTGACTAAACAAATGCTCTTTGTCCCACCTTTGAGTGAGGCCAGACCAGTGTGTTTGAACACCACAGATGCTGAAACTTCTTCACACTGGTTTCTGAGGATGTGAATTTGCAGACAGTGACTGCATCATGGGTTGTGGCTATACCAAGTCCTACACACGCACATATATATATAAACATACATAAATATATACATACACACACACACACGCCTTCTCTAAAGGTCTGGAGGAAAAAGATGGTGAAACACTCCAAAGGCTTTGAAGGTGGGTGAGACAGTGAACACTGGACAGAGAGAGAAGGAGCGAGAGAGAAAAAAAAAAAAAGTCAGAACGGGGCTATATATTTTTTTCTCCTTTCTCTCACTCCTGAAGTCCAGCCGGTTTCCTGCTTTCCCAGAATAATGCACAGTTTATGAGGCAGGCAGAGGGCCACGCTTTATAAATGGCACTGTCTAAACCCTTATGCCCGTTCTCTCTCCCTCCCTCACTCTCCTCCATCCTGTGCAGCAGTTCAGGGCTTATGTGCAGGAGAGTCCACGAACCCGAAACTGTGCACATACTGTACTGAGATAGTAGGATGGTGTCAGAAGGTGAATCTGGACCATGTATTACTCCATCAGAGCCCTTTTTTCCCTCATTGTCTTCATTCGATGCGGGCTCACTTTTTTCCCCTCGCCACCTATCACCTTGCTACCGAAGACGACAAATTGTCACCCTCTCATCTTAAACATGTGAGATATTTCTTCAGAGATGTTAACAAATCTCCCTCTGTCCTGCGTCTCATCTTACCCTGACCGTCATTCAGCTCTCGCCCATTTCCATCCTCTCCTTCTCGTCCTTTGGATTCTCCCTTCTTGAGTGACTAACATTTTGGAAGATGTGGATGGAAAAAATGTCTAACCCTACTTAATGAATATCAGAGGCGGGTGTGTCACACGCTTGTGATTCATATCCGTTGTTATCTTGAAGGCTCTACTCAGCATAGCATGGATCTAAAATATGATGAGAAAAGATTGGAGTCCACTTGGTCTGAAATGAACAAAAATGGGCGTACAGGGCATGAACTTTGACGCCTACAGTTAAAACAAATAGACATCAGAGAAGAGTGAGGAAAATCAATAATGAAACAAACTGAATAAACTCTGGCTTCATTTAGCTATGACGCAGTGACGACAAGCCTTCTATGGTCCCAGACTGCTGAGGTGTAAACCCACCATTGTCCACACAAAACTCTTGTGTTAAATAATATTAGAAGAAAACAAATACCAATTGTTGTGTTGATTTTTCGATTTTTTGTGACATTCCAACGAGCTACATAGGTGACAAGTAATTGTCATATTACAAAGTTGTGACCAGACCTCAACATTGGCCAAAAACACTTTTTAAAATACACACACACACACACACACACACACACACACACAAACCCAAAACCTGATTTGTTATGTAAAACCTCATACTTTTGAAGAGCACTTCCCATAATGTGCATCCCATATACCATTCCACCTCAGAGTATCAGGAATTTTATGCAATATTTCTTGTTCAGCAAAAGTTCCCATACGTGTGAGAAAAAGTGGCAATAAAATCACCGCTGTTCAGTGCAAATAAAATGTTATGTTATTCCTAATCAGCACACAAACAGCGTTCAAAGTCTTCGGTCCTGAAGTTACTTTTACATCCCATAAAAAAAAAAAGAAAAAAAAAAAGATGTTTGTTATTAGAGGTGGCATGGAAAATCTGAGGAATCAAAGAACGGAGCAGTTCCTGTCACGGCAATAAACACTCAGCCTTTGTTGGTTTCATATTTACTCATTGTCTAATGTCAGATTTGTCTGCGGACAATGATGTTTATGTTTTCCCAAAAAAGAACATGAGTAATGTTAGAGGGTTTGTTTGCTGCTGTTAACGAGCTGCGATATTTACTGTCAAATCCTACATTTGGAATCAAACAAAAGGCAGGCAAACAGTAACATTACCGTTAACATCTGTTGTCATCTTATCTCATTATCCAGGGTTAGTTCTTACAGTGTGAGGGATGTTGACTGTCAATTGGATGTAGTTGCTGAGTGTGATCAACATCAATTGTCGTAATTTGTTTTGTTGCTGCATTATTATAACTCCATGTGGATTTCATTTATTGTTAAAGTGCATTGAACGATGTGTTGTGCTGTATAAATGGGGGGGGGGGTTACATAAGTTTTCTTCTTCCCACTCCTCTTTGAGTTGCACATATGACTGATTGTTATTAACAAGTACATGAAACCACTGTAGTCTATTGATCACCTTTTTTTATTGGCTTTTTATTAGGTATTGGTTCCTTGCATGCATGTTTATAGATTTACATTTGTTTTATTTTCTACAGCTCGGAATCAACAATAAAAATGAATGAATGAATGAATTCTTCTGTTTTAAACTGCAGCTCTTGTGATGTCAGAGGCTGCTGGTTCAGGGTCTGGTTCGGTTGTGGTTTTATGCAGAGGTACGCATGAATGTAAATAGAAAATTGCAGTTGGTGCTCAAGTACATGTATTCTCACTACAATATATTCACTTCATTCTACAACTGTGCCAAAGCAAAATAGTGCAACATAGTCCAGAATTAATAGCAAATACAAACAAGAATGATTTTTCACAACTTCAAACAGAGACAATTGTCTGCCTAAAAATGTTCACTCTTGGGACAAATAGCTGAGTTGTATGGAAATACTGCTATAAAGAATACATTCATGCATCGAATTTAGAAAAAAATGTCGACAAGATTCATAATAGGAGGGGAGGAATATAGCGGCAATATAAGCAGAAAATAATGTAACTTACTGCCTTATATATTTAAAAGTTGCAAATCAGCCCCTCAGAGCCACAGAACAGCTGTTCCATAAATGTTTTCCCGGGTCAAGTGATATTTTTTATGTCATGTAAACTAAACTTCACGTGTAAAATCAGTGTAGTGGCCCTTTAAGTATGACAAGCGACAGTCCAGGCATTCTCTAACTGAGAACATTCAAAAGCACGCAGGCATGTAACACACACATGCAGTGAATGAGAGGAATGTGCGCACACACTCATCCCAACACACACACTCCAAAATCCTGTACAGTGACTGAGCAGGATGACGTGTGAGGTTGAGGCTGAAGTGTCCTGTGGCCAGTGTCATAAAACACACTTTGATTACATTCCTCTGCGGCCCGCTCTATCCCACTTTCCATTCTCGTTGAGTGTTTTATGTACAGCCGCTGCGTTTTTCATGATGCAGAGCGGTGATCTGGAGCCAGTGGGGGTGACTCACCCATGATGCATCCTTTTGATGTCCTGTGCTCAAGACCTCCCAACATTTTATGTCCCACCTGCCACTTAGGTTAGAGGTGGGGGTGGTGGAGCAGAGTGCACAGAGGTGGGCATTAAAAAAAAAAAAAAAAAAAAAGAAGAACAAGAACAATAGAGGGGTGGGGGGGTGCATGGAAAAACTATGAAGGCCACAGCATTCAGTGGAGTGTGGAGTGGGGGGTTGTGGGGGTCTTGCTGTAAATGCATGTATGGCTAGCATGTGTTTAATGATCTATGCATTAGTATATGCATGTATGTGCTCCAGCTCCAGGGGTTAACCCTTGAATGGTCACGGTCCAGGTAGGCGCTGTGCATGCTGTAAGAGCGCCTGCGAGCCGCGTCATCCCATCAGGACTTATTAGGGCCAAGTCTTCATACTGGAAGAACTGGTGCTTCAAACTGGGACATGCATGCGTGAAGCCTGGAAGTCTCTCAGAGGATTGATTTTTGCAGAAACAAATGTTAAAAGGTCTTTTGCTTTCTTTTGCTCTTTGTTTTTTTTCATCTCGTTTTTAAGTCTTTTGTTTGGTATTTTCATGTGTTTAGGGTTTGTTTCTTCTTTACTTAAACTGCCATCTACTGTAATTGTGTAACACTGTGTATATTTTCTGATTTGGTTGTTGTAACGATATCAATATCTGGATCAGGATCTCAGGTAATACATCCCTGATTAAATTTCTACTACTTTTTGATTTTGTTTTTCAGACTGGCTTTGACCCATTTTTGTCTTTAATTACTTATGTGGCATTTTTTTTATTTCCTAACTGTGGTTGAGTGTATTTTACACTCAACTAAATACCCTCAACTCCCTTCCTAACCATTTATGATGTCTGTTTTACCACAGATCCAATGTACATTGATATGATTGAATTAAGTAGTACATACAGAGAAACATTCCCAGTTAAATTTATGGTAAATTTCAGTCTGCTTTACTAACATTTTCTGCAATCCAATTGATAAATGATTACTGAAGTGATTTTCTCCTATTTTTTTGTTTTTTCATAATGTATAGGTATGTTTAATAAAGTATAATGAAGACTTTCTCTCCCAATACTGGTTAAGTAGCAGTTAAAATATAAGCCATACACCATATAGAATATGTCACATGACCTCTGACACTTCAGTTGTATCTTGGGTGACAGAACATCGGAGGCAAAGAAGCCTTACTATATTCTGTCACTACACACACTCTCAGATGACACTGAATTCATTTAACCCTTTGACTGCAAAGCCTGGGAGGCAGGACTTAAGCCGAGCTGCGGACAGAAGCCATTGGCTGTGGTGTGATGATTGACACACTCCACAGCTGAGTTCCGATTGGCTGATGAAACCTCCTGATCCATCTGCACCAGTCCTCGCCGGTCAGGTGACTGTGACACGTTGCAAAAATCAATGTTATCAATCTGTCCCCATAATCAGCAGGACCATCGCTAATGGCCAACTGAAATTTATCAATGCAATAAACCGCCGCTGTTCCTCTGCCTTCACAAAGCGCCTGATCCTCCCACCACAGATGTATGCCGGATTATTGCAGACGACATTTACGATAAAGATATTTTTGGATGCGATCGGGTTATGAGTAGTTATAAACAATCCGTTTCCTTTTGACTTTTGACCACACAATACTGAACCATGGCACTATTTTTATTATTAATTATTATTATTATTGGACAAATGGGGTCTTCATGTTCCTGCTGCTGGATTGATTACAGAACCAGTGTTAATGGTTTCAAATGTCACCAGGGGCTCTTCTTCTCTGCTCTTTGGGTTTACTTCCAGCTACATTAGGCCACATGAAGAGTCTCAAAAGTGGGTCAAACAATATTGTTTTGACACAGCTCAGAATAAAGCCTATAACGCAGCTTTTGCACCTGTTGGGAGGATGATATCTACGGACGATGACATTTGAGATTCTAAGATATTTTGGTGAAGTGAATAAGAGACCACGCCACATCCTGACTCTGCAAGACTTTGTGGTTTCTTGCACCAGACAGAAGATGTTTTGTCATTTCTAGATGTCTGCATTAGTCAGACGTGAGCTACGGTTTATCTCCTTCCCCGAAGTGCACGGCAGACGAACCAACCTACTGCGTGAGTGGTAACCGGTGTCGACAACTACAACATATTGTCTCGAGAATGTTATTATTCAAGACCTTTCCTTGTAACTGATTTATTGTGTGTATGGGGTCATTATGAATTAATTCACAGGAAAACTAAACTATCAAACAAAGGGGTGTTACAAATAAATAGAATTGAAAAACTAATCCTTAATGTTATCACCTTCTACTGATGAGTAGGTCCTGAAATACCAAATGATCTTTGAAAACGTTTCAAAGTAAAGTTATATTGAACTGGGTCTGGTTAGAACGGTGAAAAACATTACCATAATTAATTTACACATATTGCACTTTTTGCCTACCCTGCATCTTCTGCAGATGAGACCCATTATATTTCATTTCTAGGTCAGGATTTGGGTACGGAATTCCAGCACATATGCAGAACAGCTCATCTGTTCACACGCAGGAGTGGAGGAATTTTCAAATGCATTATCGAGGTGTGTTTGACTAATTTAGCGGTTTTACTTGTCAGTCTATTGGGCCCATTCGCATGTACATTTACAGTCTAGTTTTAGTCCAACTAAGGCAATGATTCAGTTCTTTTCAAGTGTCATTGTGTTTTGGTGGTCGATGTTATTCACCCCATATTATAAACCCTACGGCCTGTAGGTCTGTTAGAAACAAAAAAAAAATACACTTTATATAGAAACTTTAACGTGCCGGTTGCACCTGGGTAAATGTGAATGAGGTAATTTGAAAGTATTTACATGTGTATGTATTTAATAACTATAATTATGACTGCTGATTTCCAGTAAAAAGGTTTTTGGGTTGTTTTTTTTTATAGTTTTTTCCATTACAAACTCATCTCAACAGGAGTTGAATGAACCACTCTACGTGACACAGGTTCAGATCTGTGTGAGTCCTGTACGTCTGCACTTTTGCAAAACACCACATATGGCTAACCACTGCACTCGTCTATACATTAACCTGCAAAGATGTAAACAACCTACGAGGAGCCCGTTTTGAAACTATCGAAAACACACTCAACGAGGTTTACGAGAAGTAGTGCTGTCAAAGTAAAGAGTGATCGATAGCCTGGAATAGTGTGTCCAGACCACTGAGTCACCGGCCAACACCAAATATGCGAAAACACTGATTGGACAAAATGAACATCTTTGTCTGAGTTATCCCACCATTTCATCAGCCAAACAATCACAGAGCCAATGCCACTTGTGACATTTGGCAACAGACGCTGAACAGCAGTCCAACTGTAACACATAACAGTGACTGAGAAATCAATAGTGCGGCCTCTGGGACGTATTCAAGAGTAAAACATTCACAGCAAGTCGTTCTGGTTTAAAGAGGGAAAAGTCTGCAATTTCCATAAATCAGAAAATAAAGCCTTCCAAATCGTTTCTCAACTCATTTTTGTGTAATAGTGGCTGGTGTTATTATGGTTTTGAGAGGATACATTTATTTTATTCTTTTTTTTTTTTGATGAGGCGAGTTGTACATTTTATTCAGTATAGAGTTGTTTTAAGTTTACGACGGGGGCCTTCATTTGTCAAAAGTGAAAGAGGTTGAATGACTATGAAAATGCATCTGAAAAGGGATGAAAAACACATGGAAGTATATTTCACAGGAAACATGTTTCTGACAGAACAGAGGGATGAGCACGACAGTTGAGGTTTCGAGCCTTTAGATGAACCCCCCCCCCCAAAAAAAAACAAAAACAAAAAACGGTCATTGATGGGACAAATGATTTTTTGATCCCTCTGAAGTGCCCCAGAATTCACAAATATGATGTTTGCTAATTCAAAATATCATTTAACAAGCTAAGAAAGTCACAGCTCCTGCTAACACGAGTAAAGAAACATTTACTTTTGTGTTAAACAGCCCAGTCTATTTTTGCACATAACAGAGACAAACAACTTTTGCAGATTTCTCTTGATCTTGAAGAACAAGGTGAAAAACCATCAAAAGAGGTGGATTCCACCCCGGTGCGGTCATGATGAAGCTGCGGTACATCTTCAACGACTCACATGGACAAATAATTAAGAGGCATTACAATAAATGGTGACTCTCTTGACTCTTGACAGAATTACCTTTTATTGGCAAACCCTTGTGAAAATGGATGGTTCCAGCATGATCAAATAATTATTTGTCTCTCATTACTGAGTGACATCAGATCCCATGGGGCACAGCAGAGGAAGCACGACTTGTATGAACTACACCATGTATCTCAGATACAGCAAATGATGTAACAGAGATCCAAAGCAGTGACAGATGCATCCACAGACTTCTAATAATGAATATACTTAGGAGTTTCTTATTTACTAAAGGTTCCGTATTGAGCGAAACAATTAACAGGAATCAAAAAGTAACAATACAAAGTATAAAAATAGACACAAGTGAAGTAGACTAGTGTACACTCGAAAATTTTACCCACAAATGTAGTTCATTTCATCTTGTGCAGTGTTGTCCATTGTCCTTCTCATGTAGTTCTCATGTTTAGTTCATTATAGTAAACTTGGCAGCGACATCAAACACACAGACACTACTCCCATTTGCACTCTTGTTATGTAGCTCAAACGGAGTTTCTCGGTGTGAACGGCCCAGCTCCAGCGCACCATGTATTTTTGTGGTAGAGTTCGGCACTTTCAACCTAATGAGTGCATGTACTGCCTGATTCATTTACTCCAAAATACATGTTGTGGGGAGGAGAGCAGAGGAGAAGTGTGTCATTAGAAATCACTTGACGGAAAACCAGAAAAGAAAACATCTCAGCTCTTTTTTTTTTCTTCTTCTCCTCTTTCTCATCCACAGACAGGGGAAAGAGAGACAAAGGCAAAGAGAAAGGAAGGACAGAGGAGGAGGAGGAGGAGTGAGAGGGGTGAGGGGTGTCAAAAAAAAGTGTGAACTCCTGCTCCTTTGTGACCTGTTAAAATCACTCAGTGAGCCTTCAGGGTCAGCGAGGACGAAGGAGGGAGGGGAGTCCGCTGTTTCTCTGCTCGGCAGGGAACAGCTCATGCTTGACTAACTCTCTGGATCCCCACTGAGCTAATCTATATGCTCTTTCTTCCCCCCCTTATATCCGATTCTAAAAGTGTGTCAAAGCCAATCATTATATTGGTTTCAGATATCATTGACCTGTGTGTGTGCATGGGGAAACCTCCAGGCGTTTTTTTTTGTTTGTTTTGCTTTTTTTTTTCGTGCGCCGACTGTTTCAGCATCACATCCAAATGCCACAGCAAAGCCTCTCTGGGAAGCACAGGCCTTCTGTAAAAAAAATAAAATAAAAGAGGCACTGGGGGGGTTGCTCCATGCTGCTCTAGAGGTCCAATTATGCTGGTTCTAAAAGCACAGACACCCCCATGTCAAAGACAGACTCTATAAATCACACACAGTCATTAGTGGGAAAATATGCTTTTTTTCTATTCTTTTGAGGGCTTGGCAATACAACATAAAGTCATGACAAATAAAAGCAATAAACTATTTATTGTCTCAGAGGTTGAAATGGTCCCATCTCTCCACACAGACAGGAATGGCATTTACGCAAACGAATTGGCTGTAAACGCTTTTTATTTGAAACCCATGATATAATTAGAAACTTGTGGCTTTCCAAGAAAGGATATGTATATGTGTGTGTGTGTGTGTATGTGTGCGCAGGACAGTGTGTTTTCTCCCTCTGTCTCTCACTTTCTCTTCTTCATGATGTCAAGTAGCTCCCAAATATTTTGTGTCAGAAATAAAGTTACCATGAGGAATTTCACAGGTGGTCGTGGCAAAAATACATTAGACTATATGGTGAGGAAATATGAATCTGACATGCACAGGGTTTTCAGAGCGCAGTCGCACTGTGTCTCTCCTGTGTCACCTGACTTCATGGGTATTTGTAAGCAGACGTTTCACTGAGGCAAATGTTTAATGCAAATGAGCCAGTCCACGCTGCCCAAGTATTCAAGAAATACCAGACTGGTTTAGTTAACTGTCAACAAACTAACATATTTCATATCCACGGAGGATTAACAGCTGTCCGCGCAACAAATAAACTCATACATTGTCATCTGACAGTTTTGGGGTTTTTTTTGCAGTTGCTTAAGCACTTGTTGCAGAAGTTGACTCAATGTTTCAAATCTTTAAACACAAGCCAAATAAAACAAAAGGCACCTAACAGTCCTTTATCAAAATGACACATCTGAAATAAAATGATAGACTTATGACAAAACTACAAAGGTGGAATTATGCTCTTTTTACATGAGATCCTACGGTTCC
>JAPTHA010000019.1:10250731-10268339 GCA_029814585.1 Gymnapogon annona | reverse complement strand
GGGTGGGGGTCACGTAGCACTGGGCGATCCAGAATTGCTTTGTTTTGTTTTACGGCAGAAACAAACATTGCAATATAAGATCAACATCTACATTTATGCTCCTCACACAAGGCATGATAATAAATGTAACTTGGTGTTGCCTCAAGACATAATGGAGGAACGCAATCCCAACTTATTTCCATTAACCAGTCAGATTCAGCGTTGATGAAGTTGCAACTCGCCAGATATGCAACTCTGCAAAGGGACCTTCTAGATCAGACAGTCGGTGCTTTATCATCATGTTTCCTCCTTCCTGTGCTGGAGGGTGTTTTTTTTTTTTTTTTACTGATACAAAGCACTTATGTTGTCAATTGATCTCTCAGGCGATCTGTGGAGTCATTCATACATTCTGCTGGTGGCGTGTTCATCAGTGAGTGAGTGCGTGTGTGTGTGTGTGCGTGTGTGTGTGTGAACCATATCCGACTCAGACTCTCCTGTCAGCAGCTCCTTTAATGCAGAGCAGGTGGCATGGAAACACAACCTGCAGGAGGTTTTTCGGAGAGATGTTAGCCAGACTGTGATATTGCTTTCACTCCTGGAATCTTTATTATTGCTCCCCCCTCTGAACCCTCCCCGCACATTAGATGATATGATGCTCGCGTTGAGCCCTTCCTCCCGTCTCCCCACCCCCGCAGGACTTCCACTCGGCCTTCCCATCACTGAGATAGACGGCCGGGATGTGATCGTGCATGAGTTACACAAGATTAATCTGCCAGTTGATGGGAAACGTGTTGTTCTCAAGGTCTGGCAGTGGAGACAGATTTAAAAGCTGGAGTGAGATTACATTTTCATTCTTCTCTCTTTTTCCACTGCTGACAGAGACAGACGGAGTATTTACTTTACCAACCTTTTACTGCCACACGCCCCATCCCATCCCCCTTCCCTCGTCACCACCTCCTTCACTTGGCCTGTCCGCTGAGCGATAAGGCGGAGGAGCTGTTCATTTCTGCCCCCACATACCCTCGCTCTTCTTCTCTTTCACTAAACAATGTTGTGGCACTCAACAGAGTCACTGGTGTGAGAAACACACTTACAAGTACATGTAGACTGGATTTGCATACGCACATAAAATGGGACGCATGAAGAACATCAATCGCCGTTTCACTCACCGTTTGAAACACAGCCTGGAAAGTTGGGATTTTAATGATGTGAATTACAACAGAGAAGATTCCAGTGTTCCAGCGGTATCTGTTCCCTGTTCTCAACCCGGCTCCACAAACGCCCCTGTTAGCAGCTACACAGAAAATCTGTACTATACTATTACAAATCTCCTTAAATCGTGGCCTCATTTAAATTTTTCCTCAGAGACACGAGTGAATGGATCTGAAAGGATGCCACAAAGCCATTACTGGTCCTGCTGATATTATATCAAATTAGAATATTACAACATTTTTTACAAGGATCACCTCTATCTGACACAAATACAACAGAAGATTTAATTATCTTTATCCAACTTTTTTCTTTGAATGACATTTTTTGACCATCGACATGCTTATCAATCATTATCTCAGACAGGTTTTCTTATGCTGTGTTTGTCTCCTATAGAAACTTATCAGATCGCCCAAAGTTACTACATAAAAGACAAAAACACACATAATACATTTTTGCTTCAAATATTGCATTAAATCAGTTAGTTTATGATTAACTCATATGAATATTTTTAATTCTGACAGAGGTGCTATTTTGTGTCCAAGTGTAAGTGAAGCTACTGTTCCAAAATACCACAATAGAACCACATTCTACTGTTCCACGGTAACTGTCAATCAGATGTGGATCATTGTCATGTGGCCACTATTAGATGTCATCCAGGGTGACTGCCATCAAACTGTGAAAAATAAGTACACTGATAATAGCAAGTACCTTAGGACATGTCACATGATCTGAAAAAAGCCTGTGATCAGATGAAATCTACATCAGTGGGTGCATTTTCTCCAGTAGAGTAGATGCAGAAGTCTTGTGTCCTCTCAGACTTGAAAAAACACTCAAGTGCCACAGGTTTATGTGTGTTTTAAACATTAAGCTAAAATGCATCCAAATACAATGTAATTGTTAGCCCATTTAAATGACTCAACTGTGACAGGGAAAGATGGATAACTAATTATAGTAGTAACAAATGGCAGCAAGTGGTCCAAAAAACACAAACGAAAACAATGGTCGGCAGCAGTAATGTATGTAGTAGGCAGACGTACTCAGGTACCGCATGTTTTAGGTTTTTTTTAATAGATGTTTTCCCTCATTTGTCTCAAAAACAAATGCTCTCCAGACAAGCAGCATTTTTAAAACTTTTAAGGTTTCCATTCCCATGAAAATACAAAGCACAAACCAAGCGTTGTCAAGAACATCACAAACTAAAAACTGTTTTTCCACATAGCAACGCAGCAAATGGAGTTTCTAAATACTTTCACAGTGGAAGAACTTTTCCCAAAGGGTCCATATTCACCGATTCATGACCTGGATTTGCATGTGGACGAGTGGCCACGAGGCATAGACGAAAATATTTTACAACCTACCTGTACCTGTATGTGTGTGGACAAGCTTGAATGTTTTTTCATGAGTAAAAGACATTACCTGTGGTCTATAGGGGTTTATAGGGGGCGGGGTATAGACTGGAGTGGTGGCTGTTGACTTTGCTGGGGGATACATTTTACCGCTTGTGGATAAAAACTGTGAATCTAATGCATGCCGAAGATTTTGGACCTCCTCCCTGTAAGCTGACTCAATCAGTCTTATGAAAGTGGCGTCATCAGTAATCTTGATGATGGTGTGGATGAGGGGAACAGTTGAATAAAAATAAAAGGAGGGGGGTGAGGACACACCTGTGGTACTCCAACATTCAGGGTAAGAGTGGGCGAGGTGTGACGTCTTCTCCTAATGTTCTGGGGTAAATTGGTGAGAAAGTCCAGTCTGCCCAGACCCAGGTTGCCCAACTTCTAGAATAGTAACTTTGAACCCGTTTCTGTGGTAGGACTGTGTTAAAGGCCAAGCTGAAGTCCACAAACACCACCCTCACATAGGTGTTACCGTGGCTCAGGTGAACGAGGGCGATTATAATGCCTGTTGACCTGTTTGCTCCATATGCAAACTGATGTGCATCAAAGTCCACAGGGATGATGGCCTTGATGACAAAGTCTCCAAAAACATTTGGTGATGATGGTGGTTAGAGAAAACAGGGCGATTGTCATTCAGGTATCCCATTGTGTTCTTCTTGGGTACTGAAACAACTCTGGCTGACCTCAAAACACATGGGGAACCACAGGCTGGAGTAGCGAGAGGTTGAAGATTGTGGTGAAATCCCACGCTAGCTGGTCTGCGCACGCCCTAAGTATCTTTCAATGACCATCTGGACCAGCGACTTTCCTAGTTTATCCACTAGTGTGACGATCTGAGAAGTTCATTCATGTCCACAAAACACAAAACTACAGATATGTTCTTCTGGGGATGAAAAATATCCCAGAATAGCAGCTATTCAACCTCTCAGAATAACATACCATTGAATTAAATGACCAATGTGAAGTGTGCAATTAACCTTTCACTGCGTACCTGTTATGCATTAGTATTTACTACTGGATCCTTGTGATAAATGGAGGTACTGTATGTACACTGGCCCGTTGTAACAGCACGCAGATTAATAAAGCAGAGCTCCCAGGGGCTCCCTCTCTCCTTAACACATCGAACATCACCACCACACCTCCTTTTTCCTCCACAGCCCCGACCCTCCACTTACATGGTTTCAGCAGACGTCCATTAGTGCTGCAGATAGGTGCAGTTAAGAGCAGCTGTTGGCCGCCTGAATGCAGCGGCTAAGACCCGTGGAAGCGAGGGGCTCCCCATCACAGCCTAATGACTCAACCACAATCCAAACAGCACGTCAGGAGCGCAGGTTTCTCTGTAGAGCCGCTCCACAGCTGGTGCGTTGGACATGCCTTCTTTGAGGCCGTTCAGACACACACCTGCTCAGTGTCAGGTCAGGCTTCAACATGTCAAAATATACAGGGGTTTGGAGTGTTACATTCATAAATGATGAGCTGGCCTTTTTGGCAGCGCGCTCTGCAGACCCAACACCTGTCTCACTACCACAAAGTAGAAGCTCCCATTCTTTAAGGATTACCCAAAAAGACCGTCTCTGTTGAATCACATTCTCGCTTTTTTTCCTGCATTTTTAAAAGAACAGAGTATAGTGACATTCAGTTCTTCATGTTCTTCAATGCCACAAAAACACTAACACCAGTGTTGAATTCACTCCCATCCGGACTGGAAGTGAAGTATCACTGAAGTCACAATGTAAATGTACAAATACCAAACCACAGGAGCTACACGTTTAGATACAAGGATAAACTTTTACACTAGGGTTGTCAAACTCATTGTAGTTCCTTGTAATTCAGTCCAATTTGAAGTGGGCGGGGCCAGTCAAAAATTACAGATCAATAGTCATCTCCAAACTGTGCTTTAAAACTATGTGAACATTAACAACCTCAAAATTCTTAAGAAAACTTAAACTTTATCTATATTATACCTCAATTTAAAATTTATGCATGTTCATTACAACTTACAGATCACGGTGGACCTACAAATACTTACAACATTTAATGACAGGCAGAATATTGTTAAAATTGTACTTTTCAGACATTTCAGGCTGTTTATATTTGTTTAGGCTATTTATGTTTTTGTGAAATTATACGTTTTAGTGTAAAGGAAGGAAAATGACTGAAAGCCATTTACATTTCCACAGAGAAACTTTTTGAAGTTGAATTTAGATGTTATTATGATCATATTTTTCCTGATCTGCATGTGGAACCTGAAGTAGAATTTTTTGCAAATATCTTAGGTCTGATTTTTGCATTTCACCAATTCATCCCCCGGGCCAGACTGGAACCTTTGGTGGGCCGTATGTTTGACACCCCTGTTTTAGACCATTCATTGAAAACAAAGCAGTGCGGTTTTACAGAAAACATTTTCTAGAGGTAACAAGTGTTTCATCAATCGGAAACAGAAGAGAATACTCATTTTTAATAAAAACAGTTTGATATGGACAGATACTGTTTATCATGTCTGTCAGACCGTCATTCTAAATTATTGCACAATGATATTTAGCAGCAGTTTTAGAGTTAGTTCCCATCATTGTACTGGTGGATATAAATGTATATTAACATATTTGTGCATCTTCAGTAACAAAGATTCTTCTTTTAAGTGTGTAGTTAAGTAAGCAAATTTAAATTACTTTTCAAATGTTGGGTTAGATAATATACACATAACGCACTTTTACACTATATCTGAACTGAAGTATTTAAGTTTGGAAACACCATAAACTTTCTAGAGTGTATACGTTTTTACACATTTTTCACAATCATTTTTTGGAAACTTGTTGAATTTCATGACTCATTGTCAACTTCCTGCAGAGCAGACAGACTCCTCAGGTGAACCTCAGGGTGCTGAGTAGTGGTAGTAAGGCACCACTACCATTTATCCGTCAATCAAGTCGAAGTCGAGTCGACAAGTCATGATGACGTCATCCCATTGTCAGCCGAGCAACGACACGGAAACACACGTCTGTCCAGCAATGAGCAACTAGGATTAAAGTTCACCACAACATAACAATGTACACTTACAAGACACAAGCATTAACATTTAACCAACAAAGGCAAACACCTGGAGTTTTCTTTGAAATTTAACTGCACAACACAAAGTGCACACGCGCACACACAGGCACCATGATCCGACACACACAGGCAGAATGATGCGCCGCCGACACACACACACACACACATAAAAAGCCTGTCATTTTCTCAATAATGGACGCTGAGCCTTTTAAAGTGCATCTTATGTGTGCACGGAGTTCTAAAATCTGTTAAAATCTTGTTGTGTGATTTTAGTAAATGCTCCGCTTGATTGACTGTCGGACTATTTCCCGCCGACATCGCGACGTAAGAAGAATATTTACGTTTTTATGCAAGACACCAACAGAGAATCAAAAAGGAACTGACAACCAACAGACAGTTTTTATGTGACATCTATCAGTCACCGGTCGCTGCGTGCGGTGTGTTACCTACTTGTCAACCTTGTTATAAACGTGGTTATGTGCATGCTCATTGATTGGCCAGACCGACTGTCAATCACGTGACAAATTTCAGTCACTTCACGATGATAGGCTGATGGCTAAATTGTAATGCCATGCGATCTACCCACAATACCTTCGCGATCAGACACAGAGTGTGTGCTTAAGCGAATCAGAGGCAGAGTCTGCATCAATACACAACCGCATCCAGAGGGAGGAAGAGAATGAATAACATCCCTTAAGCAGATACTATGTGTGTTGCTGGACAGCCGTGTGTCCATGTTGTTCCTCCGCTGAAAATGTGTTGACGTCATCACGACTTGTCGACTCCTCCAAATTTAAGCCGACTTGTGCTACGGAAGTCAACTCGTCGATGTTTCTGTTAATGCCCAAGTGGTAGAGAAATAGTATAATTGTGAGGCACATGTGTTGCTAACTAAACACTGTAGAAAAGGATACTATAAAAATGCAACTACCACCAACTCTTTAAATGTATTTATTTGAATTTAAATCTAATGAATGGATCAATTGGATGACATCAGAACACGTGATCTGCTCGGTGCAAGCCTCGCTGCTGCAGGAGCCAAGATTAGACACCTCCCCGAGTCCCTCTCCTCATTGTCATACTGTGGTCTGCCAACTCCTCCTCTCCATTGCACTGTCAGTCTTTAACTTCAGACCCACTGTTTTTCTTTTGCCGTATTCAGCTTGAGTTTGAGCTGATGAATCTGTGTAGCTGCCCTTTCGCGACAGAGATGACCGTTGTTTTTGCCCAACGTCTACCTGTGGCCACAGCAAGGTTTAAGATCTCAATCCTCTTAGCGAGGACTTTGCAGAGAAATGCTCTGATCCCATCCACTCTGCGTGTATTTTAGAAAGCATAAAAGAGCAGCTCTGCCGGGTGAGCGGCCAGACTGGAGACCTGTGAGTGGCGGTAGCTGGGTATGTGTGTCAGGACAGGAAAGGGAAACTGATCCTCTTAGCTGCCTGGACTTGGCGCTCTCTCAGGAAAGTGTCACTTGAGTTGGTCAACCTGAGAGCGCCAGGCAAGATTGTCTCGCCACGTATCTCCTTCCCATAGCCGTCGCCGCCGCCTCCTCCTCCTCTTCCTCCTCCAAGCTGTGGGACGACAGCTGACCTAAAGACAGTCAGCAAGTGAGAGCACATGACTGTGATCTTTCCTCGGTATGCTGCTAAGTACGCTGTACCTGGCCTCCAGGCACGAGTTCAACCTGAGGTGCCATGGTGCCTGTTTGACCAATTAGAGCGAGCCTCTGCTGGGCAGGACTTGGACCTCCTGCTGAGAGCTGCCAGGCATATCTGGAGCTAACTGCAGCCCAAACAAACAGCAGAGCCTTCACCACAAACACATCGTAACACATGCTTGCACCCTAACCTCTGTGCCTTCTCTGTGCTCCCACATGCAGCTGCCGTGATTAAAAAACTCCAGCTAGTTACATTTTATTTTTTTATTTTTTTTGGGGGCGGGGGGGTCTAAATGTGAAACTGCTCTTCTCGGCCTTTCTAGCTCCACACATTCTTCCTTTCACCTTCTTCTTGCATCCAGATGTTTCTCAGAGAACGACAGATGGATAGTGAAAGAGAGCATCCGGCCATGTTCTTTCCATCGATTTATTGGAACCAGATATTATAGGAATAGTTCGTTCTTGTTCAGAAGTCCCTTTACAGCCATCGATGAAGAATGGGTTGGTTTTAAAAGCGATTGTGGCATTTAAGAGATTTCAATAAAAGTTGCATTATCTCTAGAAAATGTGCGGCTCTACATTTCAGCAGGTAACGTGTGTCATAAAAACACATTTTATGATGAGAACTGTTACTGAAAAGTCTGCCCTTTACTCTCGTAGAAAGTTTGAGTCAATGTGGAAAACTTCACCATAGGGTTGGAAAACACATTAAAAAAAACCCAAACAGGGGTGTATTGACAGTTCTTTACCTGCTCGATATGCCTTTAAACTCGATGGAAATAGCTACTGCAACACTCACTCAAAGCTTCAACTTTTAGAGGAAAAAAAAAAATGTTGAACTTGCATCCGTGACCTCACATCAGCAAAATGAATGACAGTGGTTAACAAACCCAAAAACTCTTTGATCCATTTGCATCGCGTCGACTTTTGCTGCCAACAGTCAGCCGCCTTAAAGCAAAAGCAGCGTTCTATAGCGTCTTCCGACTGATCCTTACATTTTTTACTTAAACTTTAGTGGATTTTCAATTGCGCTCTACAATCATCTTGTGTAAATCCCTTAAAAAAAAAAGAGCCTCACATGCAATTATCAGCCTGCAGGAATAAACTGCTCTTCATTAGTCCATCTTCGTGGTTCCACATGACGGACGAGGCCTGTCTTCGCTGTCAGCACTCCAGCTGAGTTAAGGAGCACCAAATGATTTTCCCCAAGATGAAGCTGGCAGTTTTTATTATTTATGCCTTTCCCCCGAAACCCACAGTCGACATCATTCAACAAAATTACATCTTTATCATTCTCCTGATGGGAAAGCAACCCAACTGTGACAGGGGGAAAGTTAAGATTGAAAGTGTCTGTTTTGGCTGACGAGCACAATTAAAGCAGTGTGATAGAAAGCAGAAAGAAAAAACACTCTACGTCTACGTTATAAGAATGTTTACCATGTTGGAAGCGTTGCTGTTGATAAGAGAGGCCTTTGTTTGGAATGCATAATTCATCTAAACTTTGTTTGGCCTGGAGGGCATGTGCTGTGTCTTTCAGAATAAAAGCATGACTGAGTGTTTAATGCACCAAACCAGCGATAATGCCCCAAAAACAGACTAAACATTGATGACTACATTATGTGTAAGTCTGAGAACTGTTTGATTACTTTGCTGATTAAGCTGCATAGCTCCAAATTTCATTGTTTTGCACTTCTAAGTACACCGAAAGTCTCTGAATGTCAAGAGGATTAGGAAACAGCGGCGACAGACCGTAAGCAAACAGGTCAGACAAGCTAATCTATATTTATAGAAAGAGAAACAAATAAATGATAGTGTTATTTTTAGAACGCCGCTGTAGCGATGACCGACACACTTATCACAGTTAGATTTTGGGTTTAAACTTGACATAGATCTCTTAAGCCCTGTTCAGACCTGGCACTGGCATTGCTTCCTGACTGATCCACTCACGTTCGACAGCTCTTAACGCGTCTGTTCACACCTGGCACTAAAACGCATTCCCAAACGCATCTTGAGTGATCACTTATGATCAGATTTCACGTCTCGACTCTATATGCAAATAAACAAACTCATCTGTGGCCTGACACATTGCACAAGCTTTCCATCCCAGTCTAAATGCCAGGCGTTGTTCTATTCCTTCATTACATCCGATCGTCTGTTGGTAGAACATTGTTCTGGTCCATCCAGGCAACTGATATCAGCTCCAGAGACAACACTAGCTAACCGTGTGCTCGTACCCCACACCACCGCTGAATGAGTCGTGTGTATTTTCATGTTTTGGCAATATCGGATGCATTACATTATGCTTCAGCATTGTTTTCTCCCCCCCCAGTTAAATTGCTGTATATGCTGCATTAATACAAGTCCCATTAGATGCCACCGAGCCAGCGCCTACTTTTCCAAACGTCCATATAAAATTACACTGATAAGTAGTCCCACAGATATAAATTATTCATAAAACAGGACAGAGAAATATAAGGCAAATACACAAAGCAAATGAAGAACATAGCCAATATGAAAAATGTACGTAACATATTGAAGTGACATTAACATGCAGACTTTCATCCTTATGTGCCAGGTGAAGAATTGATTCATTAATTTTCAGTCATTGGAACTATTCACCCACACAGATGCATTTATCTATGAGAGAACACACACACAAGGAAGAGCATGCCATCTCCATCCACACACACCACTCCCAGATGATCCAGGTCATCCTTCCTATGAGTCGACAGCACTAACCACCTGACTGTTTTTGAGTAAATAGACAATTGTTGGTAGATGTGCGCTCTTCAGTCACACTCAGTCGCTGCCCACAGACAAAATGCCACAGAGAAATAAGGGTTTTGGCGAGTTTCATCTTATAATACGAACCAGACGTCTTGAATGTCATTCTCGTTTTGTTTTTTTTTAACCATGAGTAGTCGTCACTATTAGAAAATGTCTCTGTCTGTACAGAGGCGGCTCTTCCTCACCTGTGCAACACACCACAGGCCACACAGAGGAAAAAAAATACTCAAAGTCACTCTCTATAACCAGGTTCACTGGAGAACTCAGGAACAACTCCATTCAGGCCTGAACTCCTTTTAGGTTCCAAGTCCATTTACATGACATTTAGAGAAAAAAAAAAAAGACATGTTACATGAACTCCTGTGGGTTAAAGTGCACCAAATGAACACACCTGCTGACACATGCTGAAATAATGAAGGCAAAGAGGGTTAGCAATACACTTAATATAGCAGCACTAAGACCAACAGCAGTAGCGGCTTATAATGCAGCAGTGCTAAATACATGTTAAAGACTCTTATACCAGGGGTGTCAAACATGCGGCCCAGGGGCTAATTTGAATTGAATATCACAGAGATGCAGTATACACCTATGACAATATGCTAAAGATGTGATTGTCTGAGTAGAAATTGCAACACATCATGACCGTACAACACAACAGATTTGTTTTCCAGTAATTCCAAGAATACTAAACTTGGATGGAAATTTTGGACACATAATACTATTGAGAGCATTACAACGTATTACATAACTCCGGCTGCGTAAACAACTTGATTAGCGTGGAGAAATGATAGTGGTGTGGCCAAAATACAAAGCTTAGGTGACAATCATTACAAAGATGAATGCAGTGTGACGTCCTGTGTTCGGGTCTGCACCGCGTCCAGCGACATACCGCCAAAGTTTGATTCTGTTCAACTACATGACCTGGATGATTTTATAGCTGCAGACACACTGGTTATTCTCATCACCTTTATAAAAAAAAAAAAGCGTTCAGTGACTGCAATAGTCTCCTCAGTTCAACCAATACCGCCTTTAAATAATTACACATACTGCAGTACTGCAAATAACCCAATATTTCAATTTGATTTGCTTATATGCTGATTTTCTACATGTTATACCAGAAACTCTATAGGCAATTTTTATGGTTGGGTTAGGCACTGAGAGCACCTGTGTGCAAAAGTCACCACAGTTTAGTTTTGAGTATACAATGTACTGTATGTGTGAAATTTGACTTATAATGTCTGTAGTAGGGCGGCTGTGGCTCAGTGGTAGAACAGCTTGTCCAATGGCTGAAGGACCGGTGCAAACCATCGACTCCACCAATCCTGGCTCTGACTGTTCACGTCTGTGGCAGTGGAGCCTGGCAGCGTTGTGCATGGGCAGCAGCGGTCCACTGGTGAATGTGTAGAAATGTGTAAAAGTGCTATATAAGTACAATCCATCTACCATTTTAATAACATCTAAAACCAAACCCCCATCTCTTTCACCTCTAGTCACAGTACTTTCTTGGCCTAAAACTAAAAATTCGGTAGCATTGTGATGTAAACTGATGGCTTATTCCATATATTGCCTTCGGCCTTTTCTAACAATTTGTTTGACATGATTGAATTTTCGCCTTAATGGTGTCACAGAAGAACTATATAAGGTAAAAAAAAAAAAAAACCCATGTAAACTTGACCCACTTTTAACTGTAGCATATTTTCAAGCGACCGACTTGAAAGTCATCCAAGAGAGAAAGTAGCTGAATAGCAGTGCTGTCAACATGATCCATAGCACATCATACCCAAAACGTCTGTTTTTTTCAGTAAAATAATGCAGGTCGTTATGTGGTCAGCGAGTGTGCCACATGTCGATGGTATAGCTCCCATAATGTATGAAGACAACATGTTGACAGCAGGAAAATTTGCTGCTGGAATCACTGGTGAAGGAAGGAAACAAATAAATCTGTCCAGATCCTTTCGTTCCCACAAACCTCAAATTATAAAGCGCATTGTGCCAAAGTTACTGAGGACCGGTCACAGACTTTGTGTTTCCAATTAATGATTTACGGCCTGAAATGTGCTGCATTGTGGGAATGTAAGAGAGAGGAATGTTGACTGAGACACTGTAAGGAAGGAGAGATTAATAATGAGAGAATATCAGATTCCTTGAGGCCAAGAAGACAGACGGAGCAAAAGACAAAAGGTGCAGAAGCGCAATGAAGACGAGACAGTTGAGGAAGACAAATAGTGTCTTATATTGCACTTCGCTGAGACGGCAACTGAGGACGCTTGAACATATGGTTTGGTAAATGAGACGTGCAGCTCAGTGCCAGCGAGGATCTGATTTCATTTTATCTTTTTTATGATACAAAAAAAAAATGTCCCCGGGCAAGTTACAACACTCCGCTTCTTTAGAAACAGGGTTTTAATAGTTATAAAATGTATACGGTTTCAGTGGATCAACGTGATGATGGAATATTTATGGGTGCATTTTTTTTTTCATTCATTACAGTGATTCTTTTTTTCACCCCAGTGTCTGTTTTAGTTTGCTGGGTATTTGTCATGAACCAGAGGCAAAAGGTCAGAGCAAGTACATAACTATATATTGTGTAAATGTACGAAAAGAGCAAAAACATAGAATGGAAGATATTTTCCGTGGAATTTTAGTTTGCGTTGCATATTTTTGTAATGACTCAGAGAGAAATGTCATTGACAATGATCCCCCCCATACCCCTTTGTTTAAACCTTTATTTAATATCTTACCTCTCTTTGTTAAATTAATGATGCATTTGTTATGATGGAAGAATTACATTTACTATGATTGGATGTATTGCATGATATCTCATTTGGAAATATGTGCAACTAATGCATCCTATCTACTTTACCCATAGGACAACTAGACCAGGGCTTGGATTGTCATCATCTGCATATGGTGAAGTAGTACTTTGCATATGTAACCGTTTTGTGATGTACAACTATAGCGTGACTTTAAAGAAAGTGACTGTTACTGAAACCACCACATGTACAGCGACCGCTCTCTTGAACACACGACTGGCAGAAGACATCACTGCTACTCAAACATTGTTTTTTCCGACTTTTTTTTCATACAATTCTCTCTTTAATTTATGATCGTCTCTGCACCAGCAAAAAAAAAAAAAAAAAAAGCCAGAGCTGCTGCTTAACATCAAAAATCCACCAGAGTCAAATCATTTTTCCACTCTGTTTTGCATCTAGAAATTTTCCCTTTAATTTCCTTTTAACAATGTCTCTTCTGTTATTGCCTGTGTTTCTTCCTCGTGGCGTTTTGATTGATCAGAGATGGAAACAGAAATAGTAGGGTGGAGAAATATTTCATTTTGACCAAAAGTTTCAACCTCAGAAGGTGACTTGAGTAAAGTCAAAGCTAAGTCTTATCAGAAAATGTAAAAAGTAATATGGAATAAAAAAAAAAAAGATTCTTTTGTAATCACACAAGTCAAGTATGTTGAATTTGTATCAAAGCACCATTTATAAAAGAACAAAATAGACTGGGTACGAACTGTATTCAAACAATGAGGGCACAGTTTCCCGTGGGAGCTGCTTGAGGTAAATCACACCCAGGATAGACAGGCAGACAATAAACAAGCCAAAGGTCAGACGCTGAATATTTCAGACAAGAAAAAATGCAGAAAGAGAAAAAAAATGTCAAGTAATAAGAAAACTAATCTTAGCTGGAGACGTTTTCTTGCTATTCTGGGGGTGTTTCCTTACCCTCTGCTTGTTTTTCATAATGCAGTCTCAACAGTTTTTCTGCTTCTGTGGTGGAAATCACACAATGGCCAATACTGATTGCTTTATTTTCTCAGTGTGTACCCCCCTCTCGCGTTTGTTATTGCAGAACAGGAGGATATGCCAGACAGGGGGGTGATGCTGAGCCGGCAAAATCTGAACATTTTCTTTCTAATAATTTGAAATCCTGTGTGTGTGTGTGTGTGTGTGTGTGGAGGTGGTTGTTGGGAAGGGGATACAGGCGGGAAGGTGCAGGGGGTCTGGATGCTTGGCCTATGAGGAGGAGGGGTTGCAAAGTGCCAGATCACCAGGTCTGTGCTATGTGAAAGGTGAGCTCCACTTCAGAAACTATTTGAGCAAAAAAATAAAATAAAATAAAGGTCAGGTATGCAGTCTCGTCTAGAACAAGCTGCGGCCGCTTGTTCTGACTGACATGTGCACGCTGGACCTGAATGCTGCAGGTTCTGTAAAGTAAAGCAATACCTCTTTGGGCTGCACCCACCGCAGAGCGTGTGGTCACACACACGCAGAGATTATATGCAAAGAAATTATTGTTTTAGTGGAGGCCACCTACACACACCTGCCCAAAAGGCATGTTTTTTATCAGTATTGCATGTGGGGGGTACCACCAATTGGAATTAACTTACATACCATTGATGCCAGCAGGGATGTGGCCAGTGGTGGAGAAACCCTCCAGAGGTTTGGAAACAGTAAACACTGGAGGAAAAACATCCCCAGTGCAATAACCCCCCCCCACCACCCCCACCCCACCTCCTCTCCCTAAACCATTGGAAATCCGTAGATATGGAACGTAAATATTGTGTATAATCACAAAAAAAAAGTGAGCTGAAATGTAACCAAGACTTGCTCGTTGGTGCATCTGCAGCTCGTGTTACTCGTTTAGTGACAACGGACTATATAATCCAGATGGAAATCAACACCTTGGGGGCTTTTTTTTCCCTTCCCTCCCCAGAGTTTAATGAAAGCGCTGCAGGGAGAGAGAGAGAGAGAGAGAGAGAGGGAGAGAGAAAAGCAAGAAAATAAAATTTTACAAAAGAGTGAAGTATTTATCCTGCGTCTCCTCGGGCTGGATGTAGCGGTCCCTCATATCAGGGCTCTCCGTTTACATTATTCATACGGAGGAGGGTGTGACTTGTTGGCTCTTTTTTTTCCGCCTGTATAAAACGAGAAGTTCGCGTAAAAGAAAATACAGATGGAGAAGGCTAGCCGGCTCGCTGTGTCACAGAGAGTCCCCTTAAGCCTACGTGACAGCTCACATACTGTCCCTTTGTGACCAGCTTAATCGGCAGAATGCCCGCTCTCTGTGTGCTTTGTCTCGTCGCCGCTCTGGCTGCGTTCACCCGACTCGCCGGTTCCGTGGGGCCGGTGATCCGATGCGAGCCTTGCGACGCCGGAGCGCTCCTGCAGTGCAAGCCACTGCCCAAGGACTGCGCGGAGCGGGTGCGGGAGCCCGGCTGCGGCTGCTGCATGACGTGCGCCCTCGGTGAAGGAGACGCGTGTGGAGTGTACACTGCGCGCTGCGGCTCCGGTTTGACCTGTCAGCACCAACCGGGGGAGAGCCGACCCCTGCAAGCCCTGCTGGAGGGACGGGGAGTCTGTTCCACCGTGGCGTCCAAAAAACTCTTCAGCATTTTGATTCCAGCGCAAAAACAAGGTAAGCAGCCGATTTGATTTGTGCGCATTTTTCCAGGTCTTTTGCGCGTGCTTTTTTTTTTTTGGTGCTGCGTTGCTGGTAGTTTGACAGAAGCTCTCCCCGTGAGGTGACCGTCTTTGCTGACTTGGGGGTTCCCCGTTTGTAGATATACAACATGTGTTTGTTTTGGTAGTGGATAAAGATGCCCAGAGCGATTGATTTAACACACTGACTCAAACCAACGCGCAAATTCAGTCTTGCTTTGTTTTGCAACCTGTCACGATTTTGCGGTGGAAATGGGGCACCGCTGAGCGCTCGTCTGGGTCAACGCATACCCATAGGCTTCTAAAAGTTTTAGTGGATGGCATCAGCGACAAGCTTTACGCAGCAAATATTTGTTGCGAATCAGGCGGACGCGGGCGCACGACCCTGGACCAGCACGCGCAAAAATCCAAATGCATACAACTGGAAAGACTGGAACTATTTTAAGTCATGTTGTCATTTGAACCCTCTTAATAAAAAAGAAACGATAATGCAGCTCTGTCCTCTGTTTTCGTTCTCTCGCTCTCAAACGCACGCGTACATGCGCACACGCACACAATCTGGCTCCCTCAAACCAATAGTTAAGGAATGCCACATACATACAGTAAGTATACAGTGTTGAACTGAGGCTGAGCGCAGACCATAGTCCCCGTCTTCTGTGATGTCCTTATTTTTCCTTCACGTTGAGTTAATGGATTTCTGTGCAGAGTCTGTAAATATGTGCTGCAGCCTTTTCTGGTTCAGGATGTGGTGCCAAAACATCTCAACTTCTAAACTGTAAACACAAACTCCTGACCCATCATCACTGCCCAGATTCCATGTTTCGTGTCCCCCTGCTTTCAGACACTGAGCTTGTACATGCGTGGTGTGTTGTGTGAATGGATGCAGGCTGAACCACACCGGTGAAATGGCACACATGGCACCTGTGTGTGAATACACACTGCTGTGTGTTTTGGCACCGCTGACGTCAGACCTCCAGGAGCCTCTGTGTGTGTTTTCTTCTTCCTGGTTATTTGGTTTGGCCACAGTAATGTGTGGCGTGCAAGCACTCAGCAGTCACATTGTCATACACACAAACACCTATGTAGCCACCGAGGCGCACGAACACGCATGCGCAAAGCATCACATTACTCCAACGCTTTATACTTAGTGTATATATGTTTGCTTTTGTTAATTTTGGGTGATTTCCTTACTGCTTCCCTATGACTTGACAAAAACTAATTGTTTTAAATGTAGAAACAGAGGGATCGAAGAAGTCACATTTCTCTGCAGTGCATCCTCAGATTTGAGATAAGATGCTTATTTAGATCAACTTCACCTCGGGGAGAATTTTTTTTGGGGGGGTGGGGGGGAGTGGAAAATGATCCAGAGTGCCCCTGTGGGTCAGATGGTGTCAGTGCAGACCAGAGGTTTCCACCACCATCAGTCCCCAGCTCCAGCTCAGCCTCTCCTCCAAGACATTAACAAGCTGTCCTCACCGCAGTTTGTGCTGTTTATCCCTGTGCCATTACATAAACAAACTGCGTAATGTGTTTATCTAAAACGCCCTGAATGTCCGAGAAAAGTCTGTATAAAAGTTTATATCGACAATAAAATTAATGCTTCCTGTAGTCTAAATGAGGGCTTGATGTTTTTTTTAGTCGTTTGTTTTGTTTTTATTTCAATGGTAGCTGCATAAGAAATAATTGCATCAATTTCTGACCCGTTATACAATCACGCTGCAAACATACACACACATATATATATATATGAATCCCAGTGTTACGAACAAGAAACAGTTTTTTAACATCAGCTCTTTGGGTGAGTGTGTTTTGATGGGACCAGGCTGCACCACTGACATTAGCGTGGTTTCATGTTTGTTTCATTTGTTACAGTGCGATAAACACACTTCCCAAATATTAGATTTGGAAAGCCAAAAATATATAACAGGGTGTATATGTCAAGGCATTCGGATAATTCTGTATTGAATTGAATATGCCTTTATTAGTCCCCAGAGGGGAAATTTTAAAACAGCAGCTTAATTACAAAGAGTAGAAAAAAGAACAGAGCAGAACAGATACACAACAAACTGAAATCCTGCACA
>JAPTHA010000019.1:10159638-10174331 GCA_029814585.1 Gymnapogon annona | reverse complement strand
GAAAACTGAATAAAAAGTAATGAAATACAAACTAAAAGTTGATATTTCTTTTAGAAGCAGTTGCTGTGTTTTGCAAATGGGGTCCCCGGCCAAGGCCCAAAGGTGTTTGGGGGGCCTTGGCATGGAAAAGTTTGGGAACCCCTGCCTTAGTCCATTGCCAGTGCTCCGACCATGACCAGTGCTTTAGTACCCGTAATATTAGTTCTTCTACTGTGTTTGCACTGGCTGAGATCTTACCGACATCAATCACCTCCTTTCTGACTTATACGGGTTCTATCAAGGTCCTCACAAACGATTTTAACGTTGCTATTAGCAACGCCCTCGACACTGTAGCACCACTAAAGCAGAAAACGCTTCCAAAAAGACCTTGGTTTAGTGACGAAACACGACACCTTAAACAATCTTGTCAGAAATTAGAGCGCAAATGCCGTGCAACAAAGCTGGAGGTCTTCCTTCAGGAATGGGGGGGTAACTTGATGAAACATAAGCAGGCTCTCGTAGCAGCTAAAAGTAATTATTTCTTGAGATTAATTGATGATAATAAACACAATCCAAAACACTTATTTGACTCAGTAGCCAAACTAACACAACAGAGGACCGCGTCCAGCAGTTTCCGCCTCTCAGCTGATGATTTTATGGACTTCTTTTCAAACAAAGTTGTACGCATTAGAAATGAAATTGGGCACATCTTGACTCAGACCGGGCTGAGCTCATCACTGGCCGAGTCCAGTACGGTTAGTATTACTGATATGTGTCTAGGCTATCTAACTTTGTCAAAACATCCCTTGACAGCCTTTCAAAACTAGTTTGATGCAAAACAGACAACTTGCACACTTGACCCACTTCCCGGGAAAATCATTAAAGATCTGTTTGTCATTTTAGGTCCTTCCATTCTAAACATTCTAAATACCTCACTTTCCTCAGGCACAGTACCTGCAGCTTTTAACATGGCGGTTATTCGAACCCTACTTAAAAAAAAAATAATCTTGACACAGAAAATCTTTCCAATTATAGGCCAGTATCCAACCTCCCCCTCTTATCAAAAATCCTAGAAACAATAGTGGCACAACAATTAAATGATCATATGTCCCCCAACAACCTATGTGAACTCCTGCAGTCTGGTTTTAGGGCACACCACTCAACTGAAACGGCCCTTGCAAAAGTAACAAATGACCTCCTACTGGCTATAGATGATGATACGTCATCAGTATTACTTCTTCTTGACCTCAGCGCTGCCTTTGATACTGTCAGTCATGACAAATTGTTACAGCGCCTTAGATCTCAGATTGGTGTCACTGGCTTAGCACTTGCCTGATTCAGATCATATCTCCAGGATTGGACCCATTATGTACTTCAGGACAATGTGTCCTCTGAACGCCATAGTGTTACCTGCGGAGTCCCACAAGGTTCAGTGCTTGGCCCTCTTCTCTTTAGCATCTACATGCTGCCGATTGGGGACATTATACGAAAACACAACATTAGCTTTCACTGTTACGCAGATGACACTCAGTTATATGTACCCTTAAAGTTAACTGACCCTTGTAACTGTTCCAACCTGGAGGCGTGCCTCGCTGACATTAAATGTTGGATGTCATCCAACTTCTTAATGCTTAACCCCAACAAAACCGAGATGCTGATTATTGGTCCAAATAAACATAGCCATCTCTTTAAAGACACTACTAAGTTTTGACAACAGCACAATCACTCAGAGTAGTTCAGCTAAAAATCTCGGCGTTATATTTGAGCCCAATCTTTATTTTGACAAGCAGGTAAAGACCATCACAAAAACTGCTTTCTTCCATCTTCGTAACATCGCTAAGATAAGCCCTATCTTATCCACTGGTGACGCAGAGACCACAGTGCATGCATTTATCACATCTCACTTAAAAACTTATTACTACTCCCTAGCATTTAGTTAGAAGACTGAAACTCAGTAGTATTTAGCTAGAGGATTGCCGCTCTGCTTCATTGTTTCAAAATTCAGTTATTAGCCGTTTTAGGAATGGTTCTCTGCCGCTCTCTCTCTTTCTCTGCACCCCCCCTCCCACACAGTGACGGGGGGGTCTAGGTTACCGAGGTCTGATCAGCGGCTGCATGATATGGAGGTTGGGTAACGGTTACTTCTAACAACTGTTCTACAACCGTTCTATCATCATGATGGAACCCAGCGGCTAACGGCTATCAACTGCTAAGCTGTGCAGCTGGCTGTGAAGGACTTCTGGATCAGGTCTCCATTGGACTTTTGGTTTTTGGCTGTTTTTCTGCTCTGAAAGTTGACAGAAAAGCAATATTCTGACGGCGGTATGCTAACGGCACTATGCTAACGGTGCTATGCTAACCGGCCTGCGACAACAGTCACTCTCTCAGCTCCGAAGAACGCATCTCTGCCCTCATTATTGTCACCAAGTCTGGGGCTTCAATCATGTATATATTGTCTATGTTGTGCAAGCATTTCAATTTTGTTATACATCTGCTCTGCCCCTTTTTTTTCCTACTCTGTGCTGCTGCTTTATGACATTTCGTTGCCAGATCATTGTTCTGTGCAATGACAATAAAATGAATCTGAATCTGAGGTTCCTGCGTCACCTGACCACTCGTCACCTGAGGAAGACCCTTCCCGCAGCCGTCATAGCTGACGCAAACTCTTTGTCTTGACTTTTTGACTGTTATAATATTGCCTTCTCGACATAAATTGCAGCCTGGCGGTCCTGGAAGGGGACCCCCCCCCTCCTGTGGTCCCTTCTCAAGGTTTGTCTTTTCCCCGTTAGGGTTTTGGAGTTTTTCCTTGCCCTGGGGAGAGGGGGGGGGTGGGGGTGTCATACCAGGGTATGTCATTATTTATTGTCATCTGTGGGTGTGTGAAGCCCTTTGAGACCTGTCGTGTGATTGAGGGCTATACAATAAAATTTGATTGATTTATTGATTGATCTTATGTGAATGTACCTATTGTCTTTTTTTGAGTAGTCTGAATAATTAATTGAACTAAATGTCTGTAGGATGAGATTCATTTTCTTCCAGTGCTGTTGTGTCACAATGACTCTTTAATAAACAAATGTCTTTGTGAACCATATTTGATGTCTAGAATTGTTTCGTTCTACTTTTCCCAGCTTCTAGAAATTACAGTTCTCCTGATATCTGAAACACTAAAATGAACTTTAACAATAAATAAAAAAAGAGCTAAAAACAAGTGTTTTTATGTAGTCTCAGGTTTTTGTTTCAATTTACTGTAATAATAAAAAAAAACACGTTTAATCTTCAGCTAGAATGAAAAGGATAAAAAGCATAGTATGCCATTTCTGCTACAAGAAGATTCTCTGCATGAACAAAACAAAGGATATCAAGTGCCACACGGTTTGATTCCACTGCTGTCGTTCACAATATAGGTCCTAAAAACATACAGAAACCTTTGTAACTTAACTTGTTTCAGGGCTTTTTGTTAAGATGTAAGCATCTACATTTATTTACACCATGTTTAGTGACATTTATTAATATTATATTAATTAAATCTAATGAAATAGAGTGAATAAATTATGGAACAATACATACATAAGTCAACAGAATAGCATTTTAAGATATATTATTCTTTTAAAGTATATTATAAATAAGAATATTATAAAGATTATTAGTATACTATAGTATATTCCTCAGAACATTAAAGATATTGTTGATTCTACTGTATAAATGGAATGTTGCCAACTTGTTGCACTAATGTGAGAATACCAATACAACTGAGGGAAAATCCCGAACTAACTGACCGACTACATGCATATAAAAAGTGATCTAATGTGTAATAAGTCATATGTTGTGCGATAACATGGATGTGTGTTTTCGCTCACCGACTCTCAGAACAAAGTCATTGTATGACTGGTAGTTGATAGCATCGAGGACGTCAAACATCTCAATGGCAAAATCCGACACTGTGCATAAATGTGAAGTGATGGACTTCTTCGCCTAGAGGAGTCAGAAAGAAACACACAAACACAAACAATGCGAAAGGTGATATTGGCCTACTTACAATTCTGTCTCCACTATGCGATAATACATGTTGGTATTTACTGTATGTCAGCGCACAGGCATGCAGTGGAGTTATGAGACTGGCTGATAGGTTTGCAGAAGGCCTCTTTTGTTTGCGGATTTAAAGAAACTTTTACACATGCAGAATATTCCGACGTAACAAAGGCTGGTAATCCCTCATGGAGGATTTGCGTCATGAAACGTGACAGCTTTCAAAACATACGAAACAACCACCTGTAAATACTAGGCCTTTTTAAAAGCTGCTATGGAAATGTGCTAATACACTGCAAACACACGTACACACACACACACGCACACACACACTGGAACTTAATCTAAATATAGCTACTGCATATGTACCTTGGAGGCAGTTGTGGGAACCAGCCCGACTGCAGCCATGTATGTACTGCCAATGGTTTTAATTTTCTCAATGTCCCTGTAGCACTCTTTATCCATCAGCTGGAAACAGAAACGAAGAGGAAACGGATGAAAACAGAAGGAAGACATTACAAATTTTGCATCAAACTGGGGTACAAATGTCAGTACTGGTTTATATACTCTGTATTTTTGGTCGTGCAGGCAAACAAATCCAAATGCAAATTTATTTTAGCATGTTTGAGTAAATGAATGCTTTATGTTGCTGATTATAGATTCACGCAGGACAAAACTCATCTGTAAGTAATTCCTCATTCTGAAGAACTTTCCCAACCGCAACCAGTGCTTATTACATTGCATCAATAAACACAGTGTTTTTTAAACCCTCAGTCGCAGCCGCAGTTTCATCTTTTCTAAATGACACAAGGTCCTATTACTCTGCAGTTTCCCTCCAAATCCTCGCTCAACTACAGTCAGACATGAAACCTGCGAGGAAAATAAACATTAATATGAAACAGGCAGATTTATGATGGAAGAAATCTGTTAGTCACCTCATCAAAGTCAGCGATGATCTCATTGAGGAGCCTCAGACACTCAACTCCCATGTTGTTCCCATCGAGCTCGATGTAGAAGTCGTTGAAGTTGGCGATGGAGGCGAATAAGACTCCGACCTGAGCATAGGACTGATAATACAGGTCCTGGAGCAGAAGAGGAGTCAACAAAACACATCAGTTGAGGTACAACTAAACTTACCATTGTCATAGTCACCACAATTACTATAAAAAAGGCTAAGGGTCAAGTTTATTCGCACACGGGGCTCAAAGTGCTGTACAAAACTGCATATTCAAATTCAAGATATATTAAAAACCAAATACAACATGATATACTGAAAACAACAGATACACGGCAATAACAAAAATAGCATCTAAAAACACAAACAAAAGAGAAAACAAATAAAAGTGTGTAATTTACTGTATACATATTATAAGTGCATATATTTTCTTGTTAGATTAGATTCGATTCGATTCGATAAAATTAGATTAGGTTCCTTTATTCGTCCCACTGTGGGAAATTTCTATTTGTTTTTTAAGACTGTAAGAATGCCATTCATTAAAAAGAAAAAACTGTAACTAAAAGAGTGTTTTTGGGTTTTCTGTCTGAGAGTTACTTTTCCGCAGTTCCAGTTTCTTCCCACAGGCTGCCAGTGGAAACGGGATGGATGGTGGAGCCATACACCACCTGAGCAACATGTGTGGAGTTATTGTGAAAAATGAAGTTGAGAGTGTGGACATGATTCCACTGAACTGAGCTGACATGGACCCTGATAAAACAACTGCGTTACTGTGTGTTAAATATTTGCCATGTTTATCATTGAATCTTACACTCTTTTGCCTCTGAACACAACATTATACAGGACAGCAAAAATCAACACCAAGTAATTGATACAATTGATTTTCTTATGTTTGTCATGGCGTGTTGCTATTGTTGCCTTAAGATTTCTTGGTGACAACTTAAAAACTCTGCCATAATGGATGATTGTAAAAGACAGAACCACATCATGGACTGGGACAAGGCCGACATCTTAACAACAGAGACACACAAGTTCAGGCGCTGGGTCAAGGAGGAAATGGAAATCAGGAAGCGCGAGCACCGCACCATCAACCAGGACGAGGGGACCTACAACCTCTCCCACACCTGGGACGCCATCCTCAAGAGGACGCCGACCGGCAGGGGGTGTGGCCGTCAGTCACATGACTTAACAGGAGACATGGAAACACCACACCACTGCTCAGAGGAAGGCGGCAGAAGCCGCCGAAACTGTCAGCAAGAAAACTCAAGGTAACGACAGGTACATGCCGTGACAAACAGAAGAAAACCAATTGTACTAGTTAAAAAGTATGGCAAGAAAATGAACTGGAACCAAGTAATTGACTCCTGAATACTCTCAAACCTGACTCTAATTAGTATTTCTGTTTAATAATGCCTATTTTATTATTATCTCTCAGTTAGAAGTACCTGTTTTTCCACTCCTACAAGTCATTACAACCCTGTCCACCTACATATTTTGTTATCGCTGGACCACTGTTGTTATGGACCAGTGTATTGGTGTCGGCCTGTTCCCTCCTTCACAGGGCTAGCGGTGCAAATGTTTGACTACTTATTGGAAGATTTCTGGTTTGACTTCAGTTTCAGCTACCCTTTACACAAACATCCCTTGAACTTAGGCTGTTTATAATTAGGAAGCATCCCAATGAGGTTGGGAGTGTTCTGAATTTAATGAAAAGCAGCTAGCAACGCCAACTAAACCTAAATAGTGTCAAACCTGACTCCGGCTGTTATCTATCTTTAATAATGCTTATTTTATGATTATCGTTCACTTAGAAGTACCTGTTTCTCTACTCCTACATTTCCATTTCAATCCTGTCCACCTACGTGTTCTATTATAACTGGATCACTGTTGTTTTAAACCACTGCATTGTGTGTCAGGTGTCTCCCTGTTGCTAAATGCAGGGCTAGTGGAACAATGAATAACGCGTCTGACTATCGATTAGAAGCTTCCAGGTTTGACTCCTGGCAGGCGCATGTCAACTTTCCTGATGTTTGCAGGAAACATCCAACTACATTTCCATTTGTACAAACATGCAGACGTCTATGATGACAGGTAACTCACTGTTGGACCTCCGACTCCACAACAGCATTGAGTTTGTGCAGGTTTACAATGGTATTTCCTTGTGCCGATTGTAAATTTCCTGTGATGTGCGTCCAATTTAAAATCAAAAAAATTCATCAGCATAGTGGACGTGAAATGTTGCAGTAACTGCTATAGAAGCTGCAGAAAATATGCTTTCTTTGATGTTTCAATTTGGGAGAAATTCGCCTTCAAGGTGCAGTGTACCTTCAGCAGTGAAAGACTTTTGTTTTGTCACTAACAGTAAAACACTGATAAATTGAGTGTATGAAAGTTGTATGTTTTCATACGTTCATATTTTTTCTGTGATGAAAACAACAAAAGCAAACTTTTGCCCATGTTTTACCAATGACTCGAAACCTTTGAAATCCAGGCAGCAGAGTCCCACTGTGCTGCGTTATGAATACAGTGTATCAGTGAACTTTAGCCCAAAGGAAACAGAGGAAGCTTTTCTATACACTGCAGCTCCGAGGGGTCAGCGATGTGCCGGAAACATACTTCCTGACTTCCTGCCCCCAGTGTTTGCTAATCTGAGCCTCAGACTGTCTGATGCACTGCCTGCTGATTGGAAAAGGATAAGACCTACTTTTTTCTTTTATTAACAAATGAACAAGGAAAAAACCCAAATGCACAGTGCATTAATACTACAGTACCAGTGCTCTCTCTGGTGCTTGACATTCAAAACGTGATTGTGTTGTGTGTTTTTTGGAGTGTCAATGAACATTTAATGGACATTTTATCCATTGCATGTATATCATGTATATAGTGTCAGACAGAGGCTCTGGTACAAGAAATTAAGTCATATTTAAGATGTGTGCCAAAAAGATAAAACAAATTTTTGAGGTACATTTGGTTTCAGGGCCAAGCAGACAGCTGAATAGTAGAAACCTAAATGTGAATTAAAACATAGCACATTACATTTTTACTTTCACCGGCCATGCAACTTTACATAATATGGTGGCTAATACGGTGTTGCTTTACTTTCTGCTGTATGATATAATGTACCGGTAATTACTTTCATATTGAGCAAAAGTTTATCATTGGTATCCTTGGTAACCTCTATAATCTGAAATTATTTCATCATCCAACTCCACTTAGAGGGTATTTAATAAAAGGTATTAAGTATGTTCTGTTATAATGGAACTTCTTTCTCTATTAACGTGTATGATTCAGATGGCTCATTCCCATTCAGAACCATGGGTCTTCTCTTACGTTTGCAGTCCAACTTATAACACCTTTCTTCAATTCACCTCTGAACTCAGCAATGTAGAGACACAAATTGTAATTTAGTTGATATCTATTTTTATATCTATATCTATATCTATCTACTTTTTATTGTGTATTCCGGTTGTAGACCAATGTGTAACAGTAATGACAGGTTTTAAAGAGCTTTTCCACCAATGATGGTATTGTTGTTAGTATTCTATTTTAAGGCTGCAGCAACTGCTTTTATAAACCAGTGCACTGTGTGTGAGGCTGCTGGGCAGTCTCTCTAATAGGACAAGAGGTGCAATGGATAATGCCCCTGACTACAGATCAGAAGATTCTAGGATTGACCCACGGCTAGCTTGATATTTTCTACTGCAATTGGTTTCCTCTCACCACCTCACTGTATGTTCGTTCATTAATAGAGTTAAATGTTGAAATTTGGAAAGAAAATTATCTTTTTTTGTGAGGTGTTTCCTGGCTTTATCCATGCATTCAGACTCTAACGGCTGTGATCATTGTTTAGTTTTAATTTAGAGCTCCTACTTGACAACTGCATTTACATTATAAAGGTCTAATTATACTGATTGAAAATGATCTATCATGCACATCCTACAAAAACAAACAACATTTTTGGAGGGGATTAAATAAAAGGTCTTAAGTATGTTCTGGCAAAATAGATCATGTCACTCTGTTTCTCTATTATGATTCAGATCACTCATTCCCATCCAGAAACATGGCATTTCCTCTTAAAGTGTATTCAGTCTAACCTTGTTTGTTTTGGAACTTTTGACTTGAGTTTGATTTCAACCAAAACGGCGGGTATGAAACCTCCTGTGGACCAGTGTCAGGACCAAACTGAGAGTAGTCATGGTCTAGGTGAAACAGAACTCACTCTCTCAATCATTTTCTGAACCCACTTCATCCTTTGCAGGGTCGCGGGGGGGGTCATTTGAGCCTATCCCAGATACTCAACGGCGAAGGCAGGGGAGTAATCCTGGACAAGTCGCTAGTTCATCGCAGGGATCATTCACACACATTCATACATGGATGGACATGATGGGTGAAGTGTCTTGCCCAAGGACACAACAGCACATGATCAGGAGAGAGTAGGAAGCAAACCACAAACCCTTTGCTTATTGGACGACCTGTTCTACCACCGGAGCCATAGCCGCCCCTGAAACAGAACTATCTGCCTTTAATAATATCCATTTTATTATTCTCTTTTGCGTCGGGGCACCTGTTTTTCCGTTCCTACCACTCATTAGATGTCTGGCTTTTGGCTCCCCTGTAGGGCTAGTGGTGCAATGGATAACGTGTCTGTCTGCAGATCTGAAGATTCTGCGTGTGACTCCTGGCTACCTTGAGACTTCCTTCAAATTTGATCAACACATTCAAGTAAGAATCCCAATCAAGTGTGAACAGTTCTGGGTTTAATGAACAGCAGCTGTCAACAAAGACTAAATTACTCCTAAATAGTGTCAAACCTGACTCTATGTGCATTTTATTATTATTGTTCACTTAGAAGTACCTGTTTTTCCACTCCTACATTTCCATTTCAACCCGGTCCACCTACATATTCAATCATAACTGAACCGCTAGTGTTATAAACCACTGCATTGTGTCCAGTGGCTCTCTAGTAGCTCATGCAACCTTTCCTGATGGTTGTAGGACTGGACCTCCCCATTACACTGTGCATGCAGCCACATTTCCATTTGCACAAATCCATAGAAATCTATGATGATTGTATTTGACCCTCCTACTCAACAACTACTTTGAATTTGTGCAGGTTTTCTATGGTATTTCCTTGTGCTGGCGGCAAATTGCCTGTCAAATGCATCCAACTTCAAATCAAGCAAAAGTCATCAACATAGTGAATATGTGAAATGTTGCTGTAACTGCTGTAGAAGTTGTTGCAAATATGTTTTTGTTGGTGTTTCAGTTGAGGAGAAATCCTCCTTCAAGGTGCTGTGTACCTTCAGCAGTGAAAGACTTTTGTTTTGTCAGTAATAGCAAAACACTGATAAATTGAGCATGTTAAAGATGTAAGTTTATGTTTATATTTATGACTCCGAGTTGTAATACATTACATTCTGATAGCTCACATATCCAGCATTGTTATTTTAGTTTCATGCCCCATTCATATATACCCTCATTTTACATGTGTATTCTGAATGTCTGTGATGTTTGTCAGGTATCGTAGATTAGCATTTGCTGTTGGAGAAGGTGCTTGATCTTGTCTGTAGATGCTAACCATGTTCCTGGGGTTTGACATGAGAAAGTGCTGAGCCACATGAGCCGGCAGCAGGTTGAACAGGATCCTCTTGTTGTCCAGCTTCACTTTCTCCATGTCATCTCTCTCCTCCTCTGCCTGAAACAATACAAAATGCACCCAAGAAGATGGAGTTGTAATCTTACACTGCGATACAACAGAGTCTCTGCTGTGTAAATAACCTATTGTTGTTAGTCAGAGCTCCAAAGGAGATGTAATGGCTTATCTTTATCACTAGAGGGAGATAATGATTTGCAAACAACAAGAAACTTTCACTGTCATTCCCAAAATAGAAACATATATTTTCATCATGTACAAACATACACAGAAAAAAAAAGAGCAGTAGGATGAGATTATGTAGGCTTTAAAAGAATATTTTCAAAACAAATCAAGGAAAAGCATAATTATAATAATAAATATTTGATTTGATATGAATTGACATCTACATATGAAAGTAGTGAAGATACTAAATGCCACACTTTTATTTTAAGTTTTACGATTTTAAGATTAGTTACAAGGAACTACACTCCGTACACTGAAATTACATCCCCACTAATGTATTTTCACCTTATTACACCTTTTTAAGATGCAAATGCTAAGTTTTTCACAACCATTTTATGTAAAGTTTTCAGCTATTCTCTGACAGGCATATCACTTGATATCATTAGAAAATGCACAATTCAACTGTATAAAAAGTGATTGACACAACTGGGACAGAATCGCCTATTGAAATAAAAGCTGAGAGCCAACGGCAGTGTCTAATTTTATAATGAAGAATCACATGAAAGAACAAATCAGGAAATTACAGAGATCGATAAACCCAATCACACAGTTAATGGATGTCTGCATCATCATGTCTGATTTGATCCATCCAGGTACCCTAAACTGGGTTAGCTGTGTTTACAATTGCTCCATTTATTCAGGGGTTAAAACTCAAGAGCAGTGTGGTGTATCCTGTACAAATGAAAATATATGTTCTGAAATAAAAGCGAATTAATAAGAACATTTCAAATGACAATACAATACTTTCATGTGGAAGAGTCAATTTTGTGGTTGCATTTTTATTGCTGTTCGGTGATTGTCATTATACCGTCATCCTGTGTATTGTTAAACTTGTGGAAAACCTATTTCACAGATGAAATATCACATTGCATTACTTGTTCCATCATCGAATTGAATATTTTAGTTGCCTTTAAGGTCATATGTTCTGGAATTTATGGTGAAATATGTTTTTAACATATTGTCCAGTCACATTTGGGGATTGACTTGTTGATAATTATTGCAAAAAATATTTCTGTCAGTTTTGGTGGGTGTCAGTTACTCAAACTACAAAATATATATATATATTTGATTATTATCTTTTCAAAATAAATTGTATTTATTTCATGCATAACAGTGAATTATTACAGATAATACAGATATTAGTGAATGTCAACTATGATGACATTTAAAAAGAAAATTAAAGAATGTACATTGATGAACTATGAACTTAATGAAATTCACTAAAGTGAACATGTTTGCTGTACAATGTATTAATTGTATTAATTTGTTTCAGGAAAATGTTTGATGTGAGCCTCAAATGGGAAAGGGGGTGAGATGAAATAAGCTCTACTTCTTCTCACTACTTTTCAGACATGTGTACTGGTTGCCTCATGTGTTGTGTATTTTTGTTTAACGCAATAACTGCTCTTGTAAAGGCATTATGAGCTTGGATAGCTGATTTATAGTTTGCTCTGTCTGATAGAAATAAATTAATTAATTCATTCATTCTTTAGGTTTTACGCTAGAGAGACAACATGTTGAGACTGTAGAGGAAAATCATGAAATATGTGTTTTTCTCACATTTTGTTGCTTTAAAAATTGCATTTTATATCCTTTAAATTCTCAACACAGTGGTCCAGTTACTTATTCCTAGTAGAAATTCATTCATTATATTCATGGAGGAAACACATTCTTTTTTTCTTCACACATCACCTATAAAACTGTTTGGATATGCAAATATCCTCTGCAGATTTACACACCTGAGTAGCCCAGAGATAGTCCAGCCGCAGCTTCAGATCGAGCTGTCTTGAATGCAGAGCCAGAGCTCCAGAAAACAACAAGACGGCCAAGACAGGATCATAACCTCTGGTGTGTAGAAACCCACCACTGAAAGATAGAAAATTACAGTTTACTCTTTTTTAATTTCTTTCTTCTTTTTTATTCATATCTGTACTACATTGACCACAGTGCGGTCTTACCCCACTGCTTGGCGATAACCACTGGTCTCCATGACAACGGAGTATGTGACAGAGAGGAGGAAGAGAAGGAGGATCTTGGGCAACGAGGAGACTCTGAGATAGGGGACGATGGTGAGGGTTCCAGCCACGCACGACAACAGAGCGTATGCCATATTTGGACACGCTTTGTCACTTGTAGTGGCGTTACCAGGTCTGATCCCGAGAGCATCTGTGGCGCTGTCCTCTGCAGAGCGACTGGAGTTTGTTACAACTCTGCCCCAAGGTACACATCCCGCCTGAAGGAAGAGAAAAACCATGAGCATCTGAATCTGTGACTGAGTGTTCAGTGTGTGCATGGAGTGGGGGATGGGGGTGGAGGGCGGTGAACTAGCACTCTTTTCTGTGTTAGTGCACTTAAGCCAATGCTTTTTATTATTTTGCTTTTGTCCTCTTTATGACAACCGAACACAGTTGACTTGACTCCAGAATTTTAACACCGTGTGCAGCTGATACTCTAACCTCTACACTGCATCTTTTAGTAAAATGAAACATAATGTATATTGATTTTAATTTGATTTACATGACATTATGTAATGCTTAAAAATAGAGACAATCCATATTTCTAACAAACTTACGCAACTAATTGCATGACTGTTTCACTTATAGCAGTAATTAATATATTATTAGTCAAGTAACAGAAAGAGCGACTCTGACAACATTTTGCTTTTGAGCATGTAAAAACTTAAGAGTGTCCAGAGTTTCTTTTATAATCACTGAGTTTTGGTGGTGAATTATTGTATGGAAAGCTTCAAGAAGACAAATGCAAATGTAAGTAAAGTATCACAGAAAGTTTTGTGTATGAACTAATCGGAGGCCTGATGGAAAAAGCTATTGTTTGGGTGCTGTGTCCTGTCTTGTTGCAACCTGTACTTCCTGCCAGAGGAGGAACAGTGAAAAAAGATGATAACCTCAGAGAGGGTGGATGTGTATATGAAGTCCAGTTAGAACTCACTGAGCAGGTGTTACACAGATGATTCAAAGCAGAACGAACATCATCTATCAAGGCTGAATCTACCCTGAATTGGATATTGATTTTACCAAATAAATAAACATTACTATCGTAACAGTTGCACCATATTGGCCCCAAACAGCATAATTTACCCATAAACACTTAAAACCACACAGCAACTAGGAGCAACATGAGGTCTTTAGGGACTCAAGGACACTTTCATTTGTGGACAGGAGAAAAGGATCAAACTGCCAACCTCCGTGAATGACCTGCCAAAGCCTATTATTCCCAAGTTACATATATTTGTTCACTTAACTGCAAGGGCCACCATTTGAGTTGGAGAATCTCCCTGAGTTGGTGCTATGGAGGCTCCTGCGTCATCTGACCACCCACAACTGAGTAATACCCTCGCCCCTGCAGCCACTACAGCAGAAACAGACTCTTAATGACTTTGTATTTTCATAACGTTGCTCACTCGACATCCATTGCAGCCTGGTGGTCCTGGAAGGGGGACCCCCCCTCCTGTGGTCCCTTCTCAAGGTTTCTTTTTTCCCCACTTAGGGTTTTTTGAGTTTTTCCTTGCCCTGGTGGGGGGTCATATCAGGGGATGCCGTCATTTACTGTCATCTATGGACATGTGAAGCCCTTTGAGACCTTTTGTGTGACTAAGGGCTATATACCAGTAAATAAAACCTGATTTACTGATTAACATCAGTGCAGGTAAAGCAGACTGAAGTAAAAATGGAATTATATTCAGTGTCAAAACAAGTTTGAATTATTTAGCTAAATCGGTTCTAGAGTTAATTAATCTGTGCTTAAAGTCGAAAAACAATGAGTCAATATCAGTGTTGAACATTTGGGTGAAATATTATATATTTTATTATTATTATTATTATAGACATCAAATAT
>JAPTHA010000019.1:10140053-10151403 GCA_029814585.1 Gymnapogon annona | reverse complement strand
GCCTTTTTAAGTACAAACCCGTATTCAGAATAGAATGTACGTGTGTGTGTGTGTGTGTGTGTGTGTGTGTGTGTGTGCACTCACCCTGCGCTCCCTGTCTCTATTCCTGTAAAACAGGGTGATGTTGTTGAGGTCTGATGTCTCGGACTCGGTCTGCCGCGCTTCAATGAGCCGTCCGATGTAGCGGTTGACTCGTGTTCCCGGCGAGTGCTGCACGGCGGTAGCTGAGAAGGACGTCCGATTCCTCAGCTTCTCTGATGCGGTCCGCAGGGCTCTTCGCTGTCAGACATCACAAAGACAACACAATCTGTCTCTGCAGAGGCCGGCCTGGCTGACGTGTTGAGGCTGACTGCTTCTCAGCTTGTGAGCGTGAGTGTGGAGGCCGTGAGTGCACAGTCATGTGACCGCAAAAGACTTGAACTTTACAAACATCAGTGGAAACTAAAAGAGTAAAAGGTTGGTGGAGGTGGTCCTTGAAGGTCAAGCACCCTCAGTGTTGTACTGTATTTGCTTTTGGTTTGAAAGTCATATTGTGCATGTTGTAATTCATTGCTTTATTGTTGAACTCTACAACAATGGCCTTCCATAGAGTCAATTTTAAAATAACAAAACAAATAAAATATAGAAGCAAGACCTTCACTTCAACAGGTCAACTGCAGGATTAACTGAATTGTCAGAATTAAAAACATGGTTCTTCTAGTACTTTCAAACCTTACATAGAAATGATGAAAAAATATACATAAAATGCCTCTATGACAATGTATGTATTGTGTGAGGATCACATTTGGATGAGCTACCAGTCCGGTAATGAATATGGTTGATTTAATATCTATGCAAGGTGACGACATGTGGATTAAAGCGCTTACACTGGCTATGACTACTTTTTTTTTTAAAGTTGCCCTCTGACTCATTATCAAAACATTCTCTGATACATTTTTTGCTCTCTAATTTGGTCATGTATTGAATTATTTTAAAATTGCAAGTCCTAACTCATAGGATCCAAAGTCAGATATTTCCCTGTACATTCAAGAAAACACCTTCAATTTCTGCTCTTGTTTCATTTTAGTCAACATTTTATAGTTACACTTTGGATTAAAACTCCTCTGAGTACATGCAATGCCTGTAGTTTGTTTGCATAATCCATCATAGAATAGAGTTACTTCCATATGAAAATGACTCACTATCTTTCATAAAGCACCACATATTATTTATAGTTAGCTATTTTTAGAGATCGCAATGCAGTATAAATAGATTTATCACAAAATGTCACTTCTTTGAGTTATTTTAAGGATCTGAAAGTCACAGGCTGAGAATAAATGAAAACATTCTCCAAATTAGCATCTGTTTCTACAAAAGTAAATTAACCACAGAGCCGTTCTCTCCCACAATCTCTCTGGAGGGTGAAATAAAGATCGTGATACAATTCTGTTCCCACGCTGTTTTGTTGCTACAGGTTCTAGATCCATTTGAACAAGAAATTTCATTACATATTCATCCCTCAAATCTGACAACACTTCTCCTAAAAAAGAAAACAAAAATACAAGTGGGGGAGAATATTCCAGAGTTTCTGTGGTTTCAGCAACTTTCACTGAAGGAGGATCATCTAAAAACAAGAACATGAGCCACAATGGTAGGTCAGTTGTGTGATTAGTAGATAGAAATTACATAAAAAACTGCCAATTAGGCAAATTTTTTTTCAAATAATCATTCCTTTTAACAGCTTATCTATTTTTGTGATGAGTATTGATTGGTGATAAGTCATTTGAAAGTATATTCTTAAATAGTTGCCTTTAATACACAACAACAATAATATCCTTTGTATTTTTCTGTATTTTTATTGGTCTTAACTTGGTTTCAAACAATAAAGGTCATGGCCTGATGCCCATCTTAATATATGATTTTTTTCCTGTTTAGGTGGTTTTCCTGCTAGATTTTTTTGAAGGTTATACACATGAGTGTTATAGACAATGTTTGTAGGCCCAAACTTTTTTTGCTTCACTTTTTCTTTTAGCATTTTTATCTACATTAATTTTAAACCTTATTTAAACCAACAATGTACAGGACACGGAGCTGGACAATTCATCTGTTAATAAATCTACCAGGACAGTTGTCCGTATGTTTGCCTCTCAAAGGTGTTTCATTTAGGATGCACAATCTTTCGGTTCATTCACTCGTGCAATGTCATACATCTATTATAAAAGTCCACTGTTACAATACCAAGACTTTGGCTACTTGGGTAATCATGTAACAATAGGGTTAATGCCATTAGAACAGATGATAGCAGGCTGTGGGTGATTACCAGAAGTCATAATGCAACCTCAACAGAATCGTCAAGTACTAATGCCTGGCCGAGCTCACACAGTTGGGCGGATTACAGCTAGCAGGCTATTTCTGACAGCCGGAGCCTGTGATGCCATGACCAATCACCAAACACCAACAAACTGAATATGAGACCAACCAGCAGCGTCTGATCTGATGGACTCAGTGCTGCGTCATCACAGTTTAAAAGCAAGTGCACTGCCAGAGATAATATGAGCTCACATGTTTGCACATCGTAACAGTGAACATGTGGTCACACCAACACCAGCACTTACAGTAGACACTCGTGCACTCAAACGGATAAAGAATGATGAGTGTATTTCATGGATTCATAATATCTACACCACTGGTTTACTTTTGACCAAGCAGTTGTAATGCAGGCATACTGTAGTACTTATGATACTATGAAATCAGGAAATCCAGATTATCGCTTGTGTGCGTAGCAGTAGATTACAAAATCCAAGCAGGATTTCATCTCATCATAAATGGACAAACCCATTAAATAGATTTTTCTTTACTGTACAACCTCGAAATGTAAGGTCTGTTTTCTATATCCATGTATGCGTGCAAACGTATGTGACCCTTTGACAAATGAATCCAAATATTAAATACCTTGTCGTCATCCTCACACGTCATGACGTTAGAAAAAGGGATCTCGGCCTTGAACATCTTCCTACAGTGCATGAGTTGCACCAGCAGGTAGCACACCGTCTTGAACTTCATCCTCTTGGCTGGTTTGATGTCTGACAGAATCAGACCAGGAAATATCTGAAAGGTTAAAAAAAGACAACATGAAGGGAACAAGTTTCACTAAGGAATTTATTTAGAGAGAGAGAGACATGTTTCATGGTGATCATTAAGAATCGTTGGAAATAACATGTTTTGTTTTGGGTTTTTTTTACTCCTGAAGTAATATCCATACTTGATAATGTAAATCTAATCACTCAACCTGTCCTCTGGAAGTCACACACTGTTATTAATGCAACAACCTACCAACCAACCAACATCCTACAACCGGGCTTTGTCAGATTAGAGGAGGAGGAAAGTGATGACAGGGATAAATAACATGACATCTGTTAACACAGGAATGCATGACTTTTACAAGGCTTTGTTATAGCAAAGCATGCAATTGTGCTTTATATCAACTTGTTTACATGATCTCAATGGCCATCCTACACGGACACTATAGCTTGATCACCAGTATCTATTTAAAGCTCATTGATACATACTGTAAATGTTTGTTGTGTATCTGTTCTATTCTGTTCTTTTTTTCTGCTCTTTGTATTACTGCTGTGTGTGAAATTTCCCCTCGTTGGACTAATAAAGGCATATTCAATTCCATTCAATTCAATTAAAATACCTGCACATACCCTATGTATTAATGCAGCTGTCTTGCATCTAAACGTGTCAAAATGTTAATAAGGGTCCTGTTAACTTCCTAAATAAGTATAAATCCGTGGACCTTCCTCACAGATTCTTCTGCCATACGACACAATTTTAACTTCGTTAAATCCAGAGGAATACAATCTAAATATAATACATCTGGCTACTTTAGCTTAATCAGTTAGCTCCTGCTTATGAACACGAACCACCAAAGTTCACAAAAATCTGAGAAGTGTTTACAATAGTGTTAGGTCTGACAAAGTAATGACAAACCGACAAGGACACCAGTTGAAGAATTCTTAGCATAATAATCCATAGCAGGATGAAACATTTAAAACAGGGATAAACATGCAAATTAGTTGACGCTTACCAGGTGTGTGAAGTTAGCATGCTAAAACGTCTATCAAGGGAAAACAGCTAGCTAGCATTTCCATTTTGGAGGTAAACATGATGAAAATTATGGTGTCTCGAGGCAATTTTAATCCCAATGTTTCTGTTAAAGACAAAAATATGTTTTAACCTACGCATAGTAGTTTGAACAAGGCAGCACATTACACCAACATTACATTTCAATGTTTTGGACTTTGCTATGTAGCTCAGTAATCTTTAGTAAATTACATGCATATAAAATCACCAGTTTTCACCTTGCGTTCTATTAATCTGAGCGGTGGCCTTTGCTGAATCCTGACATGACTTCAGAACAGAGGTAATGTAAAATACTGAAATTAGTATATATTTCTCTTAAATACTTATGAATAACAGTATCTAAAGTGTGTCTTTCTTTGTTAAAATAGTCCAAGGCAAGTTTGTTTGACAGCTTTACAAGCTAAGTTTACAGCATTTTAAAACAATTCAGTACAGCTGTACATAAATGGAAACAAAAATGAGTAAAATTGAATATATTAACTTCTGTCAACATCAAGACCTCACCTTCAGTTGACACTTTTAAAACCACTTTTAAAATCATTTTCGTTCTTTGGCTTTGAAACCAGATTGAGTTTGGACATTTTTGGTATTACTATTTCTTTTCATTTGATTTAAATTTTTTTCTTTATTTTATTTTAATTTGTATCTTGACTCTGTACAGCACTTTGGTCAGCGCCTGTTGTTTTTAAATGTGTTTTATAAATAAAATTGACTTGACTTGACAGTCCTATAGCCACAAATTGAGTCCCTTCTTAAGTGAAGAGGCAGATGGAGAATCCTGAGAACGGAGCTTGGTGTTTTAGCTTCGTGATTAAAATTATTTAACTGAATAACTTTTGCACTGTGATCTACTTACTGAAATTTCCCCGTAGGGGACTAATAAAGGGATCTAATCTACTTTGTCTTAAACTTAACAATTAAGTCCCTAAAGGGTTTTTGTAGACAGTTGAAATACCCTTTGCAACACCTGGACATTTCTCGAAAGTACCCATATGTTCAGCATACTGATGGGTATTTTTACTGAACTTTTATACTTTTTTTTGTAATAAATCAATAATTGAATCTGTAACTACAATTGGGTGAAATGAGCTATTTTGACCCCTGATAGATGGATCCCCATTCTTTTAGAGTCTGCCATGAGTATTGGTCACATGAAACCTGGTCAACAGCAAATAATGGATATGACTTAATCAATCAATCAATCAAATTTTATTTATATAGCCCTTAATCACTCGACAGGTCTCAAAGGGCTTCACACAATACTAAATAACGACATCCCCTGGTATGACCCCCCCCCGGGGCAAGGAAAAACTCTTAATAAAGCGGAAAGGTTTAAAAGCCTTTTCTTAAGATGTAAAATGTAATGTTTTTAAGACTTGTCATGGCTGTCAAGTCATGGCAAAAAGTAGACACATCACAAGGACAATTATGTTCACACATCTGATATACACACCACCGGCAACATTCTGACCACTAGCAGGCAAAGCCATGTTGATTTTGATTATTGTATTACAAACCTGTCAGTGGGTTGGATTTATTAGCCTGCAAGTGAAGATGTAAACCTCGAAGGTTGCATCAAAAATGGCAAGAGTAGCAATCTGAGCACTTTGACAGTCAGCCTTCATTTGTCTACATTGCACAAATAGAAATGTTTACTTGTCACAGTTGGAAAGGTGTGACATGTAGTACCAAAGATGACCGGCTTGATTCAAGTGTTTCATTGAGTACAAACCCAGTGGTTATTATAAGTGGCAGTTCAGATGACTAACATGAAATGAGTCATATCCTTTATTTAATATTCAACACTCACTACATTAAATTTTCAACCTCTCTGTTTGGCCTTCATCTTCCAGTTAAGTCTTTGCAGACCAAATTTCTGCAAAATCTGTGAAGATTATACTCCACAATAACAGGAAAGAAAAGGATGACATGGCATTTCTTTTTTTAGGATGAAAGCCTGTATCTAATGTGCTTTGGCATATTGTCTCATCCGTAGAATTAAATTGGGATTCAGTAGAGTTTTTACTGTTACCTGAGTGTTCGGCATAGTGTGTGCCTGCTTGTATGTGTGTGTGTGTGTGTGTGTGTGTGTATGCATTGTGCTGAGGATTTTAAATGCTATGCATCGCTCTACTGCATGTGTATAGTTGGTGTGAAACATTGTACCAGACATGTATATGGCAGCTTAACACATACTGTAGGCTGCTTCTGATTCTACATCAATCGGATTAATTATTCAAACACTGAGAGATGTGTCGCCTCATAGTCGTTCCCGGGAGAAAAATTATGCTGTCATACCTTACGTCTATGAGATGGCACAATGAAAAATGTCTCTATATGATGTTTCTGAAGAAAGGCGTGTCGTTCATGTCCGAAGCCTGGCTCCACCTCGTAGTCCCCGTTCAGACACTCCAGTGTGGTCCTGGTGATGTGCACCTTACTGAGAGCATAAGCAGAACAGAAGATGCACAAGTTATTAATGATAAAAGTCAATCACTAAAGTCTCAAATCATTATCCACCTCATTATTTTTGTCAGCTTAACAGACCCTTGGCCTGCTCAGAATTCCCAACATAAACACATTTTCAGCCTAACGACTCATTTAATTTCGTAACGAGTCTTAAAATCGTATTGCTTCACTTGAAACAAAACAAAATTGAGCTGATGAAGTGACCTCATTTCACTACTTTCAAAATGCAAACCAGTGCGTTTACTGTACTATAGGTGAGTTTTCCTGAATGAAATGGGCTGTTTTAACACTAGTTTAACTGCTGCTCTTTTCAGAAAAAAAAATGCAAATTGTTTCCAACTTTTGCACTTATCATAAGGTGACCTATTTCTATACCATTGCAAATAGCATGAATCCATACCATGAACTTGGAACTCGATTATTGTTCAGAATGTTAACAAATAAGAACACCGACAAAACTATGTAGATACATATTACTATATTATTGTGGCTAGGACTACAAAAGTCTGAGGCCACGAGTAAGATGTTTTAGCAAAATTATGATGACGCTACCCGTGATTTTCAGTTTGTTCGTCGAGCAATAACCAGAATATATGGGGAATTCAACATGTACAATAATAAAAACAGTTTCAAGAAAAAAACCATTATGTCAAGCACCTGATGTGACACACTTTGCATTTACATACCTTTAACCCTCTCGATCTGACAATATATTTTCTTTTTAATTTACTTTTTTCTTGGAACAGAAATAACATTGAATGCTGACCTCAGCCCGTAGAAGCCATGTAACTATGAATTAGGTGTTATTTTACGTTTGGAAAAAGGACACTTAAAACTAATATGCATACTCGCGCTAACCCTGCACACACAACAAAGCTAAAGGTGGAGTAAGACTTACAGTATTATAGGGATGCATAAAGTTTAGTGTCTTGCCTGAGACACGCTGCTGAAGACACTATGATACTGTTTGGCGTTTGTAAAGCTTTGACGATGTCCCTGTCCGTGCCAGTTGACTGCAGCCACCAACGATGGTGGAAGCCATTGTTATTATAATTCAGAGCTGTTTTTAGTCACCGTCAGTCATCAGTGAAGTGTACCGATAAATAAGCTAAATGAACAAACACATATATCACTCTAATCTATTTGTCTCTCTATTTATGAGTCTTTTATGTAACTGAGATTATACAATTTGAGCATGAGATCATGCCAATAGTTTTTTTTTCTCAGATGAGTGCAGCACGCGTCCATTGATTAAATGTCATTAGGGCTATAATAGTTATTAAACTGAGTTGTACTTTCAGTGTTACAATTGGCTTTGTGTGTTTTTGTTAATGATAATACTGGACATGTACATACAAATGAGGAATACATTCACTACCCACATCATAGAGCTGTATTGTGTCTGTTGCTGGGATACTGTGTGTGTGTTGTGTTTGAAGTCTGGCTGCACAGAACCCAGTTTCAGTGGGTGTTACAGTCAGTACTGACCCAGGCAGCCCCCCAGCCTCCATCACATTTGCCAGTGTGACATCGTTTGACCAGACGTCATACTGCCATTTCCTCAGGCCCAGCACGCCACACAGCACCCGTCCTGTATGCAAACCCACACGCATGTTCAGGTCCACCTCTGTCGCTTCCACTACGGACCTGCAGAGGGCAGACAGGAGCAAACAGTTGAAAAGAGGAAGTTTTATCTGCACTAAAGATAAAATGGAGTGGTGTTTTTAACCGTTGACAACAAATTTGAGTGATATTAAGTTTAACTTTCTGACAGAATGTCTATGTTTTTATTGTAGCGTCAAAAGCGCACGATACATACATGATAGCTCACATTTGCACTTTTGACCCCTAAAGCACTTTGTCCGTCTGTGGTCATTATGTTACAGCTGGTGAAAAGTCATAAAAACATACAATTTAGTGTCCTCAACAAACAAATTAAACAAATGTGTAACTTTTCAGGTTAAATTACAAGTGTCATATATTTCCTCGTGCCTGTTGTCATCCGTATCAAATCTTTTAAAAGATGTTAAAATGAATGAATGAACCCTTTATTGCCACGAGCACAGTGCAAGTACAGTACAAGCTAAATTGGCCATGAACACGTCTGTACAAAATACATACATACAATAATATAAGGTGGGAGGGGGTAGAGGGGTGGACAGGAGAGGAAGACAGGGTAGATAAAGAAAAACAAATACAGCATTACATCGGGGAGGAGGAGGGAAAAAAAGATAATCCCCAGCTTGCGTAGAAACTAGAATAGATACTGTGGTTACTGTAGTTACCGTGGAAACACCATCATCATCTACAACATTGACTGACCAACAAAACCAAAGGAGTTAGATCAATGACAGTGGATGGACAAACTGGGTTTATGTTCAGCTTCCTTGTTGAAAAAGTCAGTCTGTCTTCAGCTTTCTGTGTTTCAGATAAAATTACCCTCAACTTTAATCTGAGCATTTATGAACCTATATATGATTAGTGAATTAAATGTAGGAAAATACAAGCTTTTCAATAAAAAAAATCATAAAATACAAAGGATAATATTACTATGAATGGTGATAAATTACTTAAGAAAAGTTAGATAGAGATAAAAAAATCCCTTAAGAAATTAACCTTTTCAAGTCTATTTCTGTGCCTCATATGTTAACACATTTCAGTTTCAGTCCAGTGGAGCACAAATCCCTTTCCAATGCAACTACAGAACAAAAACATCCCAAGCACCTACAGTGTGTGCTTTTGTTGTAATGCATTTGTTTACTTTCATGCATTGGACTATTTATGCGTGTACATGTGTAGACCGCCATGGCTTGTGCTGTGTTGTGGTGCACAGCAGATAGTGCAGGACTTTTCCAAAGCCTCTGCTCTTCAGTAAATCACTACACAAAGTGGTCCGTCACCAGCAGGAGGTCACCCACTGCAGACGAAAGGGGGAGTCACGGACGGAGCAAAGGCAGGAATTGGAGTGCCGTGTAGGGTTGACAAAGTGCATGTATGTGTGTTTACAGGACAAGGGAAAGAAAGATGTGGTGTGCTCATCAACTCGAAGAAGGAGATGTCACACACACCCAGGGACAAGTGTGTATGGCAGCACCTGTCCTCTGAGATAAAGGGCTCCTACAGCGGCATCCATCCACTCAGGCAGAGCAGCAGGAGCAGAACATGACAGCCGAGTGCTCGGCACAAGGAAATGAGGTAAAGACCGTGTGTGTCAACATGCAGGTGGAGGGAGAGGGACATGTACGTGTGTCACAAAGTGTCATCAATAATTAAGTATGTCACACTGTGCAAAGTCTGTATTTAGTCAAAACTAGGACTACCATGAAGATTATATACAATTGTTGTGGTAAGAATTAGATCATGCTCTTTAAAGTCTTAAAGCCGAACTCAAGTGTCCAACACTCATATGGATCATTAAAAGATAATTAGATCTATTAAAAGCAGTTGTGGAATATAACTCTGTACTTATTATGTGTTTTATACACATTACAAATATGTGAGTGACTGACCTAACAGTGATTAATGAAAATCCTACCATTTACTGATAAACTGCCCTTGTGTCTAGATTCTTCTTTTTCCAGGAAATACTTGTAAAGAAAGAGCATTGCACTGACTATTTGGTTCAATTTTGTATGTTGTTTGAAAAAAAAGAAGCAAAGTAGCATCATTGAATTTTCCCCATTTTATGCAGCTTTATCCTTGATGCATACACACCACTACATCACAGAGAGAAATATTGTACTTTATACTCCACTACATTTGTCTGACAGCTTTAGCTAGAGGTTATTTTCCAGATGAAGACTTTGCAGAACAGTTACACAAATAATTCAACACCGTGTAATTTATGCATTGCAAAAACCTCGATGCTCTGCTTCAGTATTGTATAGATGGTGTGATTTGATTTCTTTAATTCTTCTCACGCTCTCAGCTAATCATGAATGAACCAAGAATGTGTCATTGTTACATCAAATATTTGTTTTCTCTAACACTGAAACTCAGTTTGCATCTCATTTGTGATAGGTTCTGTTTTTGTGTTTGTGAAGAAACCGATCAAACCCTTTACAGAGAGGTCTTTACCATAGATCTCATTTACTTTGGAGTACTTCTATTTACAGTCCTCCGAGTCATATGCTTGAAATTATAGTGTACATATTATATAGGATGCATAGTGTGACATAGGGTATAATGATTACTTGATGTACTTAATCAGATATTTGAGCCAAAATGAGCTCAATCAACCAAAGCAAAGCCTACCTATTCATTTTATGACTCAAACAGATGTTCATTTAAGTTTGTCCCATGCAAATGCATGAATGTATGTAAGTACATGAATAGAAAATATAGGAAGAGATATGACTTACGCAATAGTGTCAATCATGTCTAGGCCCATCTCTACACAGCAGTGGGCGTGGTCTGCTTTGGGTTGGGTCAGCCCTGACACACAGTAGTAACAGTCTCCCAGGATCTTGATTCGCCTGCAGTGATTCTCCTACAACGATACAGAATGGTAAACACAACGTAACAGATGCATATACACATATTATCTGCAGCCAGTAGGTGATAAAGATGTAGTGGCAATATTTTTACATCTAAAAAAAGTGGAGTACATGAAAACATAAATTAGTTATTAATGTTTGCTATAGAAACAGGATCCCCCAAACCACAGTATATATATATGTGTGTGGGTGTGTGTGTGTGTGTGTGTGTGTGTGTGTGTGTGTGTGTGTGTGTGTGTGTGTGTGTGTGTGTGTGT
>JAPTHA010000019.1:10114721-10139544 GCA_029814585.1 Gymnapogon annona | reverse complement strand
GTGCTTTTGTTCACAGTGTGTGTGTGTGTGTGTGTGTGTGTGTGTGTGTGTGTGTGTGTGTGATGATGATGATGATGATGATTTATTTCGGCTTTTTCCCTTCCGGGGTTATAGATAGATAGATATAGATATCTATGTATATATACAGTAAGTTTTGGTTTGCTTTGCTGTCCTTTGACCCATTTCCATAAAGCAAATCCTGCTGGTTTCACATGAAGAGTTTCCAGAGTAACTGAGCAGAGTAACAGACAAGTCAGATTATAAAAAGTAGCTTGGTCAACTTGCTTTATAACGAGACTCTTCAGTGGAGACACAAAGCTTTTCATTTATCACGGCATCCCATTATGTATCACCAGTGACTTTAGGTGTATACCATTAGAATGCTTTAGTTAAAAATTGAAAACTACCTCAATAGTAGTATTAGATGTCAAACATAAATTGCTTTGTGTCTGGAAGGATTACTAGCACTTTGATAAATATATATCTCCAGAAAGAAATACATGAAAAATAGACTAAAAACCTATATCATAATTTTTTCCCTAGATAAAAATTAACTCTCTCGCAATGTATATATATATATATATATAATGACATACATATATCATGACTGTACTGTACCTAAATATGCAGTCCTACACATAGGAACTATACATAATATTTTTTCTTTTAAAAAACTGTAACAAATCATTATTCAACACCTTTTCTAATCAGAATAAAAATCTTTTAAAACAGCTGTTGAAAATTAGGAATAAAGTAAAATAGAGCTGACAATAGCACACTCTGAACATCGCAGGATGGATTTTATTATAAACAGTTTAACATCTTGTTTAGATTAAGGACAAGTGTTCTGTTATTCCTGTCACATGTGGCTATGCACAAGCATCACGTCCAGTCAGATATGTGTTTGTGCAGCCGTGTGTGTTTGTAGTTGAGGCCAATTCTAATTGCTCCGACATGCTGTTGAAGTAGAAACCCACCCACACATTCACAGACAGATCAGCTTTTTGTCACAGCGCACAATGTGCACAAACTCAAAGATGATTATACTTACACGAACACAAAGACACACACAAACATCATCAACACATAAACACACGCACTTGCAGAAAGAAAAGAAACCAGCAGCATGACCACTTGCAAAAGAACAGATAGTTTGGTTTAGTCGCACACACAGGGTTTCCATTTGGCACTGTATCACACACGGTCATCAGAAAATCTTAATGGTAGACCTTACAAAGCTTTGCCCGCAGGCAACCTCTGAGTGACAAACACACACATGCATGTGCACAGACACACTCATACAGAGGATTCATGACAACTGCAGGGTAAGAGGCGGAGATGAGAAGAGAGGAGACGGGGTGCTCTGGTTTTCTGCTCACGGGAGCAGAAAGATTCTGGCGTGGGAGGATATGAGAATTCAGAACGTGGATGATTATCCCAGCGCTAGGAACTGAAATGAAGTGAGGGTGTGTGTGTATGTGACACAAATGAGAGAGAACAAGAGAAATTATCAGCTGACAGCTTTTCACGTCTGTCAGCTAGGGTATCAGTGTGTTTTGGGAGACGGACTTTGATTTAAAACCAGCTGCTTTGTGTCAAAATCATCCCTATTTTTTTCTTAATTAATTAATTTGTGGCATCGTCGCTGCTCGGTGAAGAAGGTTAAGGTTGGATGTTTGTCGTTTGCGTAAAGGCTCTGGGGATTGGATGTGTGTTGTTCAGCATGCAGCAGTCAGACAGGCTCAGCAGCTGTGACAGAGTCCGGTTGAAAGTGAATTTTACCCCAGCTAACACAACAGGATATAAATCTCAATTAGGATGCAGCTGTAGCTACACACACTCTCTCTCTCTCTCAAACACACACATGATATATCCTCATCACAGGATTTCAATATAATGGTTTACTGAGCACTGAAGCACTCATAGCAGGCCACATATCATCTTATATCTTGGTCTTTCTCTTCTTCCATCGCTCTCTCTGTGTTAAGCCATGACTGATTGCTAAGATGCAGAGGGATAATCCTGCCGATCATGTGACTTTTGAGTGTGTATGTGCATACATGCACTTGTGTAAATAGAAAAAGAAAAAAAAAAAGCAGGAGTAAACTGTCTAAAGAGATCTCTTGCCCTGCTCGGAGAAGAGGTCAAGCATGCAGTTTCTATATAAAGGGAGTATCTGTGTGGTTCTACACAGACAATTACATATATGTATATATATATATATATATATATATGTGTGTGTGTGTGTGTGTGTGTGTGTGTGTGTGTGTGTAGTATTATGTCACAGTGTCTTTGAACTCCAAAAATGTTTGTGTGCATATGTACACACTGTGTAACAGCATTAACAGCAGTCAACATCTGATGGTCTTTGATATTGTATGTTCATTAACAGTTACACTCCAGACTTACAGGAGAATAAGACATGTATGAATACGCATACTGATCAAATTCCTGCAATAGTAGTCCCTTTGCAGATTTGTCCCACCAACAGAAAAGGCCCAAAGGCATAGAAAAGGATAGGTTTTAGAGAATAGTTATTTACATTTACACACATGTATTTGGTCAAAGTCTTTGTGCAGTTATTTTCCTGTTGCATGGATTTTCAAACCTGATTGAAACTCTCTTAGTTGGGTCAGTTATATTGAGTATTTATACAATGATTGGATTGTCATTCCTACTTTTAGTAGATTATTGTCCATTAAAACGCAGTTAGTGGGACAAAAATTTTGTTATTACTTATCAGCAAAACACAAAACTGTTTTATATTATATCTGTAATTAGCTTAGGTTCAGCACACTTAGCTTTCGTGAGAGATAAGTGTGTTGAGAAGAGTGTATACATTTAATTTTTCAGAGGGATCTGATTATAGCTCTCGGTCGTTATGAAATAATGTGATTACGTCAGCCTGCAGCGAGTCGGCCAGTTTGTTTGGTCAGCTCCTGTTTCAGCCTGTCGTTCCTCTGCAGCACAAAAAAAACCCCTCCAAAAATATATTATTTAGTCGTGGAGCTCATTTATTATGCCAAGCCATATATCGATCCAGCAGCAAAAGCAAAGCTGGAGAGGCTGAATGAGGAGGAGGAAGAGGAGATGAAGGTCAAGAAGGAGAAGGAAGTGAACGGCGAGAGAGGGGGAGATGGGTGAACCGATTTTTTTGACAGAGGGAAGATAAAGGCAGAGGATGTGGAGTGTTGCAGTGTGTGTTTTTGTTTCTGTGTTTGAGCACATTTGGGACTATTGCGCTTGATAAAGAGAGAGCGTATAGCAGCACCGTACATCAGTAAGCTTGTGAAGCGTTGCTGTCTGGGAAAGAAGATTAAGTGAGTGATAGGTTATCTGCCACCAGACTACTATAATCATATTAATACTGCATGAGCCACACACACATGCACTGCACACACACCGTTTCATCACCGCAGTTTTATCCAAGCTCTAGGCAGATAGACAGTACAGTAAACCTAACCTAAAACTACGTCATCGAAAAGACACAGTAACTGCAGATCCGGTCTGTGAATGAGGAGGTAAATGTTAGTGTGTGCATAGCAATTAATTGGATAAGGGCTTTAAAGACTAAAGAGTATACTGAGTTTGACTTCATTATGGTTAAGAATGAAGAAGAAGAAAAAGAAGAAGAATTTTATGATCCTTTTAGAAACAGTAGTTTACCAAAGCCAATCAGAGCAGTAAATGTGTTACCAATTACCAGTTATTAATTATAACAATTAGTCATCTATACTCAGCTCAACATAGGGTAACCTGTAACTCCCATATTAACACTACACTGTCCCCAATGATCCATGATGGTCTGAAGTTGAGCCTGAACTAGTATGAAATCAAGATGTAGTGTGTTTCTCGGCTTTGGGACTAAATGGTGTGACCTGAACTTTTCTTTTGTGGAAGTCTAATGGCAATAGTAGAATATTAGCTCTGGCATTAAAGGTAGTGTTGTAGTATCAGACGATAAATGCCACAGAGAACTATTACTGAAGCTTAATTCAATGCAGGTAGGTACAGTATAGTCTGTGAACTGCACTTACTGTACTACATAAGCAACCATATTCTTAAAAACAATCAAGCTGTGAATGAATTAAGGGTGGTTGCCCATATGTGCAGTGAGAACAGTGACATATACTATATAGCACTATAGCACACTATATAATGTGATAAGATTCATTGTCCGCCAGTGATTAACTTCCAAATAATAAAATGGCATTAATCCATGCAGCATTTCATATTTAAAAACAGTAGAAGTGAGTGTACTAAAAATGAGTAGGACACTTACTGTAGCCAGCTCATCAAACTTCCCAAAGAGTTCATTGAGCAGTTTCACCAATTCCTGAGCGGTACACTGTGAAGCCAAGCTGGTGAAACCGACAATATCTGCAAACAGGATGCTGCCAGGAGAGAACAACAAGACACAAACACAAGTTAGTTTGACAAAGAGTTTTTATACCCTCTTTGAATCCAAAGAGGCACAGAAATTGACTGATGGTCAACAATGAATCAAGATGCTAGTGCACCAATCTAATTTGTGTTAACTGACAGCGTCTTTAGGGTAACTGGAGCGGCCATGTTTCAGGAGGTAGAGCGGTCCTCCAATAACCAATGAGTGAGTGGTTTGAATCCCACTCTGTCCTAGTCATCTGCATTGTGTCTTTGGGCAAAACACTTCAGCCACTTCGCTTGAATAAGTAAACCTTGCATGAATGTGAGAGCGAATGAATAATGGATCACTAATGTAAAGTGGTTCGGGTGCCTTGAAAAGCGCTATAGAAACCGAGTTCATTATTATTATTATTATTGTTATTGTTGTTATTATTAACCACTGGTGAACTTATTCTGTTCAAAGTGTGGGAGGTTGCAAAGTTGTGGAAAGAGTCTTAGCTCATCAATTATTTGTGCAGAGGACCATACAGCAAAAAAACAAGGAATTATGGACAGAGGCTCCATGAGGGGGAGATAAGTGATGATGATTAAAGGCCCACCACTGAAAAGGGTCCTGGGAGGCAAGCATGGGGGAGAAGAGAAAAGAGAAAACAACATCCTTCTATTCAAATGGTAAAATTAGATTTGTATCTCTATATCGAACAATATAGATGTACAAAATGTAATTGTCATTTTTATTTTTTAAAGAGTTCACTAAAATACAAAATATGGCTCATAGCTTTTTCATGAATCTGAAATTTTTTTCTTTCAGCAAAATACACATCTGTGCCTATAGACTCAAATATTGTTAGGGTTACCAGTGTTTACGGTTTTGAAATAGTGGGGCCCAAAGTAGCGTTTCGTGTCGAGGGTCCCAAATTATGTTTGACACTCTGGGTATGACACTGACTCACACCCAGACCCCAGAAAAATCACCTGTTTCCACTGAAGTAAATGGACTTTCACAATACATGCTCAATGTGAGTGCTGACAACATTTTCCCTCATTCCAATCGGCTGATGAGCTAACCTTACTTACAGTCACCTTACTTTTTTTGCTGTGGTTTGACTTCAAAATCTGCCAAAGCGACTACCAATAAAAACCAGCTCAATTTAATTGTTGATTATTGTGCATTGATCCTTTTCAAATAAATAAACAAAAATAGACAATCTAAATTAATCAAACTAGATTAGAACAAACAACATGACATTGTCGACTCCTCTTACTGGTTTGGGGTAAGAAGGTCCTGTCCTCCGTTCATTTGCATATTTCATCAAGAGGTGCATCCCAGAATGCAAAGCACACTCAGCTGCAGATGCTATGGAGCTGAACATGTGTGGGTTCAGCTGTTTGTTGAGACATCCTCGTTTTCAATAAACTGCCTTAGAGTTTCTTTGGAATTATAGCAAGACCAAATTTCGTACGTGGTCTTTGTTGTCATTGATAAAGTAAATGTTGTTATGCCTGGTTGTCAGTTCTACTCGAGCAGAATAATACATACTCACATACGACATGCGAGTTCATTTACATTTTGATGCCTGATTCTTTTACTTGAAGTAAGCTGTCCACTTTCAGAGAAGACAGAATGACGACGGTCTGCCACAAATTTTGTTGCTTCTTTTTTATGAGTTCTCATAGACTTTTTCAGGGCTCATACTTCCTCAGTAATATAACTTTAAAGATCGTTTTGTGCTTACTGGCTGACCCAATTACAGGGTTCGCACCCACTCAGATAAATCACATCAAGATGGAAACAAACTGCTCTGAATTAACAGACCTTGAAGCTAAGATAACTTAATAATGCAGTTTATTTGCCTCTAGTTTTATTCACAATATATTTGCTGCAATATATCATACATAATTATGTTAATTTTCCTTTCATGAAAAGGATATGATACCCCAAAAAGACAGATACAGAGATAACTGTAAGGATTTCTCTGAAGTTGAGCATTATTGAATGCATTTGACTGGGTGAAAATACATGTTAACAAAATTACATAGATTTTTTTATGTTTTATTGTGCATTTAAATATTTACCCTTCACTTTTCACTATGATCCCACTGCATCTCAAAGGCAAACATCATGCTTTATACTCAAAGATATACATACTTTTATAATGTAAAAACATATTAATATGCTTATAAAATATGATAATACAGTACCCTACTGCTAACCTACCCAGTTGCATACACAATTAACATGCACTAACATGCTCTTATGTATACTGATTAATGATAGAATACATCAAAATAACACTTTGAAAGGAGCCATTATTATCATATTAAAGAGGTACTTTTACTTGAGATGCACTGTGATGTAATACTTGTGTACTCAAGTAACATTTTGAATTGGCTCTTTTACTTTTTATGTATTTCTACGCTGGTATTTCCATAGACATAAAAGCGAAACAAGAAATTTCCATTACAAAAGGTAGTACAAAGTTGCTGTCATCTTACTAGGGGACGACTCTACACTGAGCCCTGGATAAACAAGCTTCACAGCTGTCAGATTCTTCATTAGGAAGACGATTATGAAATTATCCACAGTGTTGGCAGGACTTAAATGAGGAGTGATGCACAGATAGGAACATCAGAGTCAGTATTAATTATTAGTTCACAAAAATCAATCACAAATCCAGTCTATTTAGAATCCTAGGTTTGTTTTGTAGCTGTTGTGCTTTGAGCAACCATTGCCGACTAGCCTAGCATCGCTATAGTAACATCTTGATCTTTTTATATCTATGAGTATTTCTACTCACTTAATTAAAGATTCCTGTGTGTTCTGTTATTTGTAACCAGTATGAAAAGGCTCTGTATCGATCTGTACTTATTGTTCTCATCTCTGTTTGAGTGTCTTTTCTCTCAGCTCCAAACTCAACGGTTCGAAGAATGTAATCTTTAAACCCTGCTCCAAGTTCGATATCCAGCCATGTTTTTGCGAGCGAGGCCTTTCTCTGCATCGTGACTGATTTGCTCTTTTTGGCAGTGCGGTATAGTTGCTCAGGAGCCTGATGTATGCAAAGCCGGAATCACGACTGCTTCTCGACAGAAGAGCTCTGTTGTGTGATTTGTCTTTGAATGGTGCTGCGCTGCAGGTCGTGCAGTGGGTGAGGAGAAGCCGAGAGGAGGGCAGACGGGGGAGAAAGATCAGGAGCGAGGGGTAGGATAGGAGCACAGCGGCAACGCCACAGAGGTGTGCAATCAAATGTTCCCAGGGCCGCATCAAAGAGGGCCCAGATTGGGGGTGGGGGGGGTCATGCCCATGCTCTGCAACATAAAGCTGATGTGTTTTTTTTGTTGGTGTTGTTGTTTTCATCTTCATGTGTTTACATGCACGTGTAGCAGCTCCCCAGAGACAGAGGCTGCTCGATGGGTACATCAGCACAATGTTTAGCAACGTGTTGATGCACCAGTGAGGCTGGTGAGGGGACATAGATGTTTCTGAGCTTTGTGTTACACTAGGAGACGAGTAGATAGACACAGTGAGAAAGAAAAAAAAAAGAGACCGAGTGGAGAGGATTGTCTCTTGACAGGAGTGCTGTTGACATGCTACCTAACCCTCCACTCCTACACTCAGCAGCACTGATGCAGCTCTCCTGTTCTCTTTACTGCCTCGTTGGAAAGTAATCAGCTCAAAGTCAGGCCATGTTCTCACGCTCGGTGATATTTTCCTCACTGAAAGAGTAATAGAGGTGGCTTCTAAAAAGGCTAATCAAATTCACAAGGACCAGGCTGCAAATAAGGCTTGTTTTTCACTTTTTGATGAATTTGTCCTTCATCTCTCTTACAAAATGATTAGCTGACTCTTCATTCATTTGACCAAAAGATGAAATACGCTCATCATCAGTTCACAGAACCACAGGGAAAGTCTCATAATAGGTTTTTTTTTTTTGCAATTTGAAGTCATAATCTCAAACGATTCAACTTGCAAGAATGTCAGACCATAAAAAAGATGAAAAATGCTAATCACAAGCTATAACGAGCAAAGTGAAAGTCTCTTAATAGGTTTGTGTGTCGAAAGTTTAAACAGTTCCTTTTGCAATGATTTTAACAGGAATAACTTGATGAGATCTGCTTTCCGATTATTTCATTAGCAAAAGAGGTAATTTACAGCCCATACTGTAAGTCACATGACTAGTGCTGTGACTTGTAATTTCATTAATGTTACTATTATTAAACAAGTTACATTAACTTGGTAATATTGTAATAGAATTTCAGAATTTTCCAAATGTTTACTTGGACTATAAGAGTTGAAATGATTTGAAAAGCCAAAGATCAAGTTCTCTTTTAACTTTGTGTCTTACACATGTTGTATTGGGAACATCGAGATCATTTCATTAAGTTTCATTTGAAGGCTAAAAGGACAAACTGAAACAGTTTTGCTTCTCACTTCTGGTCTGAGAGAACACTGCAGAAAAGTAATGATCCAAACATTGTGGATTCATCTGATTCATCTTCACAGTTTTGTTTGCCTTGCTCTGGGTTGGGGTTAGGATTAGGCACTCATTTCTCATCTTCTGAACCCATTTTATCCTTTGGAGGGTCGCGGGAGTTACTGGAGCCTATCCCAGGTACTCAAGGGGCGAAGGTGGGGGGGAACCCTAGACAAGTTGCCAGTTCATGGCAGTGATAGGATTGGGCATCAATTTATAATTATTGAAAAAAAAATAAACAGAGAAAAGGAACAAACTGAAAACCTGGGGGGAGAAGAAGTCAGAGGCCTGATGGCAGAGAATGTCTGGATTATGGCGATGTCAGGGAAACAATAATTCAGCCCAGCACGGCTGCAGAGACAAGTCTAGACGTAATGATGAGGGGCTGCAGCTGTGCAGCATAAGACAAGTGACTGACATGAGTCCTGATAGGAGGGAGTGAGTCCAATTGAAGAGGGAGGGGTCAGCGGCCACGCAGTAGTGGACTGTGATCACAGGTTGTATATTTGTGCTGAGCAAGAGAGGAAGCAGTAACATTGATTATGGTATATGGTGTTCATATTACATATATATTGCATATATATAATTCGAAAACAGAAATAATTTTTTACACCCTCTTTTTGTTTCTTTTACTGAAGTAAACACTTAAACATCTTTGACATTATGAAAATACCTTGGGGTCATTGAATAGATTAGTGCTTTTTAATAGTTGGCTAGTATTCCATTAGTTGCAGGTTTCAGAGAACCATAGCATTGATGGAAACCCAGAAATCCCATACACTGGGGCACAAGACAGACAGGATATCATCATGATGTACCTGCAGCTGATGTTTGTCCAGTTCCTTCTGGTAGTCGGTGCAGCCAACACTGAATTGTCCTTTTTCTTTTTTCCACCTTTACTCTTTCTGATTGGTTCGTCTTAATTACTCGCCTTCTATTCTTGACCTTGACGTCACAGCGAGTGACACCTGGATCAAAGCACTCCAGCCCCTCCACACACCTCTGCGGCCCGCAGTTGTCATGACACCCCCATACCTGACATTGTCATGACGTTGGATGTAGATCTTATGAAAGATCCTCTCAGGCGGCTTCAGGAAGTCCTCCTTCATCTCCATGGCAACATTCCTGGGCAGTAGGCTCATTAGCAGACGCTCCTGAGGAAGGAGGGGTTAAAAGAGAGGAGGCAGAATGAGAACTTTAAATAGGATGATACAGACGGAGGTGCACATGCTGCTTGGCTGTATTCCTGCAAGTTTAAGCAAAAAAGAAAAAAAACAACAACAATATTCCACTCTGTGCTGAGTTGTAAATGCAAAGACAGAGGCTAGACAAATGGGGCACAGACATAAGAATCTAGTGATTGTGATGTGTCAAATAATCCATAACGCAACAGACAAGAATGAAGAATAAATTTATAACAAATAATATCAAATGTACAGTAATTTCCTCGCGGCTGGATAACTCATTTGGTAAAGCACCGGGCTGGTGTATAGGGGACTCAGGTTTGATCCCTGGTATGAGTGTCCAGTGGGTTGTGTCAGGAAGGGCGTCTGATGTAAAAACTCCTGCCAAATCAAATATGCGAATTGGATTCGCTGTGGCGACCCCAAAAGGGAAAAAGCCGAAAGAAATCATCATTTATCAAATGTAATTTAAAACAGGGTTTAGCTTCTAAATTGGCAGAATTAGTTGCTTTTCTGTACTGGAGATTAAAGCACCCAACATCTTCTTAAGTCATTCACTCACAAGGATGGGGGTTACAATGACTTTTTTTTAACTTTTTACAAATTTTTCTGATAACACTTGTGCTTTTTAACTTCACAAAAGTTTTGAATGTCACAAATCACAAATTTTACTTGTGATGTCAGAATGTGCATTTAATTATTATATTTTATTTAATTCTTACATTTATTATAAATGATAGGAGATACTTCCATTAGGGAACACGTTATGGTCTTTGCCCCCTCAGTAGTTTTTCCTTCCCCTCTAGAGGTCAATAAGTAATAAATCAGCCCCTCAAGCTTCTGTCAGTGAAATATGTGAAATATATCTGATGTCAAACAGACATGTTTAGGCCGTTTACATCAGGACATGCAGTGCCGTCCATGGTATGGTACACAGCTCAGTTCGGTTTTGCCTGCTGTACACGATTGTAAATTACAGGGAGAAAGGAAGCCTAACTGTGTTGGATATTATTTTTTTTTTATTTTAGCAGTCATCTCTCTGATGCTGGAGTAGTTTACAAATTGTACAATTTCGCAACCTGCTGACCTCCAGTAGGCTATGTTCCAAGTGCTCAGATTGCCTATATTGTGCACGGACCTTTAACTGCCTACCGCATTCCTGAGTGATGAAACCAGAATGAAATAAATCTATCATTTTATTTCGAACCAGTATATGGTAAGATAGGGAATTCTTCCCATCCAGGCAAAAGGCTACACTGACACCCACATGATGAAAAAATGCAGAAACAGGCATACCAGGAGGACTGCTGTTTCACTATATAAATAGATTTGCCTCCTCCGTCACCTCATCTTTTGCCCCAACTTGATCTAAGTGTTCCTTCAACCACCGCTTTTATGCTTCCAATAATTATTTCAGTAACTTCAAAAGTGTTTCAATCAATAACATTACTACGAGTACAAATACAATGTGGTCTTTAACACATTTCTAACAAGGTGGTTGCTGACTGATATGAGATAGACAGAATGCAAATAAAGCCTAATTTTATTCTCACTTTGATGCAAAAAAAACCCAACTTTCTGCGATAGCATTGAAGTGAATCCGACAGTATGTGATTTTTTTCCCACCATAAAAACCCTATAATACTAATATATCAGAAAAGAATAGTAATTTCTCTTCAACATTGTATCATTTCAGACCTAGCATAATCTAACCACGCGGATCAGCATTTTGTTTGCCTGAGCATGAATAGTCTCACTTGCAGCAGCATAAAGTACACTTAAAACTCTAGCAGGATGTCAAATGGTTGTGAATGCACAATGAATCATCAGGCAGTTCAGCTGAATAGCCGTTGAGAAGCAGGTTATGAAAGCAGCCTGGGCTCTCCTGTGTCTCCCTCACATTATCCATCCATTCACACAGCTGCTCCTCACCTGCGAATAAAAGACAAACTGGAGAGCAGGTTTTAGAAGCAGCCTTCACACTTTCTAATGGAGATTGTGTGTAAGTGTGTATTTGTCCATTTGTGTTTGTTCTGAAGTGTCTGCGTTAATTCACATGTGTGCTAGGTATGGAACTTGCGATAACCACTTTGTGAAGATGTGGTATTTTTAATAAGATAATTCATTTATCTGTGTTATTAATCTCTTACGTTTCTTTTCCCAGAATGTATTATAATTGCACATTAATGATTCCCATTACTCTCATCTGTCCCAGGCTTAATTCGCCGTGTCCTCTGTTTGACGTGGGCTCTCTTCATAGTGTCTTATTCATGAACATTCACTCACTCTCCTTCACATTAATATGCAGATTCCCTGTCCAATAGATTAACAGCAAGGAGCAATTCCTAGGGAAAAAAAGTTTTGTCTTTAATATTGACAATTTTAACTTCCAGTTTTTTTAACACTCTGAGAAAAGTAAGAGGATTTACTGAGAAAAATGTATATCTTAAGTCGATAAAAAGTACTAAAATAGAAAAGCTCAAGTTATTAGCTAAAAACAAATAATTAAAAGTGGTTGGGAGAACCAGCAATGTATTGAAACTAGTCTTTATATGGACTGTCTAATCTCTAACCTTGTTTTATGATGTAAAACACATTTGTCTGGTTTTTTTTTCTTTGTTTTTGGGCTAATCCACAGAATGTAATAATCGGATGCTTAATCTCACTGACGCCAAATTCTGAACAACATGAATCAAAAATCATTCCTGTTTGTTGTTTGTAATCATTGCAGTTTTTACCAAAAGAATACTTGGCAAAAATAATTGTTTTATAATAAATGTCTCATATTAAAACCTAACCCAAATACTTTCTGATTACAGACATGCTATATATGGAAAATAATAAATGCTAATAATGTTGTACAGTAACTAAATAAGGCCACAAGGAAGGAGTCGGCTTCTGTTGATATAAAAAAGGACATTTCTTCAAATATATTGTAAATCTAATCCCGTTCTCCAACATAATGACTAATCCATTACAGATTTCATTGACATCACCTTTGTATACAGCTCCGAAAGAAGAAAACAGAAACCACACCTCTAGTGTATATTTAACAGTTGACAACAAACAAAGTGATATATCAGAGTGTTTATATATTTTAGCAAGCCACCAAATATTAGGAAAGCCATGAACGCCATGTAAATGCCATGGAGCTCTGACTAAAAACAATGCATTCAATAGCTACAACTCGTCACAAAACACACTTCCAAATAAACTCCACTGACAAATGCTGTACGCATTTGGTAGAAGAGTTGGATCCAAATGTCAGCAGAGGTCTGTCTGCTTGGAACTACTAACTCAAACTGTATCAGAATGGATAGTAGTTCCACATTATATTTTAAAGTGGAATTAACAGCTAATGTTAACGACCAAACTAACAGGCTTAACACTCACTTAACAATTACTATTATAGCTGCATTGTCTGAAGGGCTGCAATTTAATCAGATAAATAATATGTATGTGTGAAGGTGCTGGTAGATCATCAGCTGTCAAAAAGGTGAATATTAGCTGATAGATTGGTGCATCTCTAAATTTAGGTCAAGTGACAAGAGGTGGAACATATACATTTCTGTCTACACGATAACGAACAGAATTCAATCTTGAAGGGACGAAAAATGTCAAAAGTCCAGGAAATCATCAGATTTCTCCCCAAGCCTTCAATAATAAGATAAATAAATGTAATTTCACTCACAATCATTGTGTTGAATACATATATCTTTTTGGTGAAATCAAAATTTTTTGCATGATTGTTCACATTATAATTTAAATATAAAACAGACAACTGGGCCCATATGAGACATGAGCTTTTCAAACTTCTCCGGAACTAAGAATCTAATTTACCACAATGGACACCTAACCTATACAGTTTAAGAAATCAGTACAACTTATGGATCCAGCTCAAACGCAAAACCCCAGCAAACACCAGAGTGATAAGCAGGACCTGTTTGATGATTGAAATGCGAATCCACAGACATGTGGACGTGCAGCGGTGGCGTCCTGGTTGGAGACTGTTGACTGGCTGTTGATAGATCCCAATCAGGGGTCTGTGTGTGTTTCTCTCACCCAGATAAACTGTGACCTTTACTGGAGTAGGGAGGCCATGAAAGCAATCTGCTTGTGTAATTACCTGTCAGAAGGGAGCCTGTTACTGCTGGGGAAAACACAGCATATCATCACCTAATCTACAAAGCACAGGTGCTAAGTGTGCGTGTGTGCTTACAAACATTGTGTACACCAAGATAGACATGTATAGAAGCATATTACATATACTGGATAATTATATTTTGTAGGTGTGTTGGTGTAGATGGGCTTTATGCAGATGGAGGAGGGTGGGGCTCATAACAAAGTGTTTTTGTGTATTAAAGTTCCCTGATTGTGCTTTAGTTAAATCACTCCATGTAGGTGTGCACAGAGGGGGTGGAACGTGTGGCGCTGGTGCATGTGCCACAGTAATTGTTCTTTCCTTAAATAGCTGCTGTCATAGTTACTGCGTGCCTGTGGGCAGGTTGTTAGAATACATTGGCACCTGAAACCTTTAAAAAACCCTCCAACTTCTCCAGAGACTGCAAAGTTGTTATACACGCTCGAGATGAGGTGAAATGTGTGGATGCATGTTGCACTTACCCTGCTACTTTCTATCTATCTTTGTGCATTTTAGGGCTGCGTAGTCTATCATTTCAGTGTATGTGCAAGAGTCATATTGCAGGATGAGGAGTGTAAAGTAAAATAAAAAACACATAAGGCTGCATAATGTCTTGTCCACAGGTTTTTAGATTAAGTTAATATAATGATAACAGGCACATGATGACTTACAGCATATTGTCCTAACAATGAATATGGCTTCAAGTTCAGTGTGTACAGTTAGGTTCATGACATGAAAAAACAGATACATGTACAGATAGAAGAATGGAGGAAAACACCAAATGAGCCGATAAACCAGTTACACCTATACATGGAAATTCCTGAACCACACCAGTCTCTGTGTAGAGGACTTCCTTGCCCTCCTAAGTTCACCCTTTTGCTGTTTTGCAAAAGCAACAGTGTTAAAATAGCAGCCACATGCCGGCGCACCATATGGGCTCAGCTCTATATATCTGAGTGGAACTTGTGGGATGTAGGTGTGAGGTTAACATGTGTCTCTCTGCGCAGTTCACTTAGTTATGCCCTTGTTTTCTTTTGTTTTGTTTTGTTTTGTTTTCTCACCTCTGACCCTGTCATTGAGTGTCGGGAGGGTGGTCTTGTAGTGTATGAATGTAACAATGTTGTCTAATGAAAAATTTAAACATACTATTATTAAAAAAGCATCCACATTACAAATGCCCTGGCCTGTCATCACGTACAACAAGTCCTACCAAGTACTGGACCTTCATGTTTGACCTCCTGTAGTTTAGGATGTGTTAAAGGGACACAATCACAAGCCAGAGCTGCTTGCTGGTCACAACAAGCATCATGCATCCATGCACTGTGTGGCCTTACAGTTCAATGCCAATGTGAAATGGTGATTTTTCAAGAAAAGTATAAAAGATAGATCCACAAGGGAATTTTGTGCTTCCTCCCCTTTGGATTTGTGTGTTTCTCCCTTCAGCTGTATTTAGAGCATACATCTAGGCCTAGTGTTGAATGTTAAGTAGTAACACAAACACATTATGATACATTTTTTTGGGTGCTTGATACAAAAGGAAAACTTAGAGTACTCATTTTACAAGATTAATCTATGAAAGAAGTATGCAGAACAACTACATGTTTACTTTGAATACATTGAGTATGTTAGTTGTAAGATTCAATATCCAGCACCTGTTTGCACCAAAAGCTTAAAAATAAACAACAAACAGGAGAAAAGCCCAGGTAAAAAAGACCTACTATATTGTTTGTATGTTTGTTTGTTTGTTTTTGTTTAGTTTTTTGGAGGGAGAGGGGTGGTCACAGTAAGGATTTTTCAGCTCTTACATTAAAATTAAATTACATTATGAATAGGTAAGCTTGTAAACAAAACTTGATAAGAATATCTTGTCTGTGAATTTTATTTCTGACAAGGTTTTGATTGGCTGTGATGGTGAAAACAGCTGATCCTGTTGTCTCACAATACTTCACCATGCCCCATCTACTACGACCTTTTTGATTCATATTTTATAGTAATATCCAAAGCAACAGCTATTACACACAGTGCATGTAAGTGGCCTAAGGTTCCTCTTAGATGAGTAGGTGTAGCTCAACTACTTTTTGGTGTAACATTCTATATTGTTGAATGTTCAAATTCCAGAAATGATTATTCATAATGATTCATCATTATTCCGTGTAATGTCTTTATGTACTCCTCAAGTACAGTATGTTTTTATTGAACTGTGTGAAACCCTGGCGTATTTTTTTATGTTCCTCACCTGCTTCTCATTCTCATCCTCCAGTCTCAGCCTCTCTTCGATGCAGTTGCGGGCTTGCAGGAAGACTTTCCTCTGGGTACGTTCAGTGAGAATCCTCACAAACACCCCCGACAGGTTGACACTGGTGAACAGCACCGCATTGGCCACCAGCTGCACACAAACAAGAACAGACATGCCACACAAAGCTGGTAGGACCCATGTGCTCTGTCTGCATGTGAGTCTGAAGGAACACATGTGTCCATATGTGCATATCTGCGTGCACAGATTAGACTTCACTATCCTCGATTAATCCATAGGGTGGATTGAATGATAGAAATCAAGGTCAGCACGTGGATTATGAGATGGATCACAGGTGTGACTTAATGAAAAGAAGCTATACAGTGAAAGACAAAGTGCAGACAAAATCCATTATTGGTTCATTATCAGAATATTGATTCTGCCAAACAGTTTATTTAGAAAATGGGCTCAGTTTGGTGTTGTAAATTCTCAAACAGTTGGAGGTGAAGGTTCAGTGAGACATGATAATCCAGCAAAGTGCCAGATGTGTGAAGTAAAGTAAAACAAAACAGTGTGTTTGTTTCTATTGTAACCAAGCAAAACAAAGACAGTGGAGATGATTACAAACCCAAGATGTAGTGCTACAAATAAAATGGTAAAGGGGATAACTTACTGTTCACTTATCTAATGAATTAGCTGAACATATGTGTTTTGCTTTCATCAAGCCAAAAAAATGCGCTTTATTATGTTCATCTGTACAGTCTATGACTTGAAAGAAGTGAAAATGTAAACACATAAGTAGAGACATGTCCATATGTGCAGACTTGGATCCTATTGGAGCAAGATCAACCAAAACATGGATGGTTCTAAGCCAATGTTATGTCTCATGTCTGTCAAGCTGTCTTTTGTAGGTTATATATTTCCAGTTCTTGTTTTGATGTGTTTCCTGTCAAGTCTGGCGTGTGCTCCTTGTGTCTCTAGCTTCACTCCCAGGTTCCCATCCCTCCTGTGTCTTGTTTACAATCATTCCCAATGTGTGACACCTGTGTGATTCCCTCCTGTATTTAAGTCCCTGTGTTAGCCATTGCCTTTGTCAGACCGTCAGATGTCGTGCCTGTGAAAGCGTCCCATCTTGTCCGTCTAACCCTGTCCTGTTTCCGTGAGTGAGTATTGGTTTAGTTTTAGTTTAGTCCTAGTTGTAGTCTTTATTCCTCAAGAGAGTGATTGTGTGTTAAACTTTTTTGATGATCTTGTTTGGTTTGGTTAAGATAGAAGTTTCCCAAATTGTGCAGATTAGTTTCCTCCGTAGAGTCATTTTGATTTTGAGTTGATTGTTTTCTTGTTCTGTTTTTTTTGCATTTTGTATTTTCCTCGTAAGAGTGATTTGGATTTATATTTGGATTTATTACTTTTCCTGTTGTGGGTTTTTGTGTTGTGTTAAGAGTATTCATGTGTTTTTGTGTGGCGCTTTTTGTTATAATAAAAATAGGAGAATCATTAATGCTAACTGTTGTATCTTCCTTGGAACTTAAAATAAATATTATATTTTGAAATCTAGTCTGACCTGCGACTGGGTCCTTGTCCTGCACGTTCTAACAGCCAATAAACAAAAACCAAGCTCCAGGAGTGGCATGATGTCTGGAAGGCAATTCAAGACCAGGAGCAGGTGAATGAAAGCTGTAAGTGAAAATTTGGGTAATTCTACCAAATAATGATACTGAGTTCTAAATGTATAACAATAGCATTGCATTGTTTTGCATTGCATTGCTTTGTTTTTTGTTTTGTTTGTATTATTTTGAACAGTTGTCAAAATATTTGTTCCTGCAAATTATTAACTGTGTTTTTCTTTGAATCATACTTGCTACTTGATTTTGTTTTGTTTTGTTTTTTTAGAAGCGCTGCATAAGTGGAATCCTTTGTCACATCCCTTACAATATGAGGATACAGTCAATGTCGTTAATCCTCCCCCAAAATGCCTAAACAGAACAATCAAAGAAGGGGTTTCATCCGGTCACAGCCTAAGTGACGTCTGCAGTATTCTTGTTGAGGGGTTGGAAGCTAAACATATTTTGAAAAACCAAACAATCAGCAACGTGTTTCCGAATGGAGCCTCGTCAGCCTGTTTCAGCACCGGCGGCTGGACAGCTCCTCCTCTACACCGGTGCGTATAGTCAAACTTTCTGCATGTTTTCATCTCGTCAACTACAGGATCCAGCTGCTAAAATCGATCACCGAGTCTTTCCAACTTTTTCTATCAGGGTAAAGTGTGAAAGCAAGGTGTTTTCAGGACCTCTTTCCTGTCAGGCGTTTCAGAACCTATGGGATGTGTCGATAACTCAGTGCTCTGTTCCGCAGCTGAAGGGCACTCGAACCGAGTGACTGAGGAGATACTTGTCTGATATGATGATGGTGACTTACGAAACAAAAAATACCCAGCATCAGACGGTGGAGTTGGATGAGAGCCCGGAGAGCTGACCGGGATACAGGTGCAGCACTTACCGGTCTCCACGGCTTGTGTTTCCTCCCCGTGAACGACGTCGCTATGACAATGAAGTGGGATGCAGCCAGCATGACCCCGAATAGCACCGCCAGCAGAGTCCGCACCGGCAGCAGCACATAAGCCACGAGGGTGACCAGCATGAGCTGCCACACACCTTGCTCAGGGGCAGCGGCACTCACCAGATCCGACGTGCCGAGCGCCAGCGGGAACGGGCAGCAGAGCAGCGCAAAGGTGAAGCTGAACAGCAGGGCCAGCTTCGCTATTTGCTGCAGCTGCGTCACCTGCAGGTATTTGACGTTAGTGACGATAAACAGCGACAGGAACACCACGCAGTGCACCGGGTAGGAGCCCTTGGACAAGGTGAGCCTCGGACTGGACAGCAGCTCCATCAGGGACAGCGACGACGCGGCCACGATGAGCACCGCCAGCGCTTTGAGGGTGGCGGTCTGTTCCAGCTTCAGGTTGTAGTTCTGGAACAGAGCCTCCAGCTCGTGGCTGTTGAACTCGTCCTCGCAGGAGATGGCGCCCAGGGGCGCACCGGCCGGGCAGTGACCCTTCTTCCGCCGGGTCTTGACTCTTTCGAATGGCATCTCCTCCATGTTCGGGCCATTCATAAGGCTGGGGGATGGCGCACGAACCCCTCAACTTTTCCGTAGGCTCGGGAATGGAACCGGCACCCTCTCCCAATTCATGCGTCCCGATTGTCCGAGGATCCGGCTCGGTGTCAGAGGGGAGAGGGTGGCAGTGGACACAACGGAGCACAACGCGCTCTATCCACAGGTTGACGATTGTTGGTGTGTCGTCAGAAAAGTAGCCCGACCAATGTGCAGCACGCTCCTCTCTCTCTCTCTCTCTCTCTCTCTCTCTCTTTCCTCACTGAAGGAGTTGGACCACCTGCGGTGCTTCACACAGGGTTCACGGTGATCCTGCGCTCTAAAAGGATCACGCTCGCAGACGTTGTTGGTCAAAAACACTCGCCACGAGGCTCAAAGCAGCAGCTTCTACCAAAAGAAACAAAACAAAACAACAACAAAAACCATCCCTACATCTTTCTTCCAGCGTCTTCACCGCTTTGTTTCTCCCCCTCTGAGACGCTGAGTCAATATTGTCCTCCCCTGCTTGAACGGTCTTCAGTGGAGATGTCAGTGGTTGTGTGCTGGAGGCAGCAGCACAACAGCGCTGGTGATTTCCCCTCACAGTGTCTGCAGTCAGAGCTGATGTAGTTCCCGGCTAAAAATAGCTCCGCTGCACCGGTGGATGGTCCAATATAGCAATAATTTGGTCTTTCCCGCAATTCTCTCCTTCGCATACTTTATTGCAGTCAAATGTTCCTCTCGCGTGCAGAATTAGTGGCGATAAACGGCAGAGAGGAAAGGTACCTGTCGCGCGGGAGGGCTAAAAATAGCGCTACTTCTCCCCGAATTAACTGTGAAAATGTAAGAATGATGACGTGATGCACCGCTGTTATCGTGAGTGGGGCTTTGTCAGTCATATTTGCCCGATTTATGTATGCATGGGTGTGCATTTATTTTGCGTTTTTATCTATAATTAATGAGAGTTTAATTTTGATGTATGACTTAAGACGGAAACTCAGACAATCTAAAGGTTAAAGTCGACTGCAGATGAGATTAGAAGTAAATAATCAGGAAAGAAATGCCGTATATAGGCTATCTATATTGTTATTAAACGTGCAACTGGAAACTTAAATTCGATTTAATTTATTAATTTATTACTTAATTTAGTGAAAAGAAACGACAGCACTTATTACAACATTTCTGACATGAAGACATGTATGAATTTAAGGCAACAGGTTATGTGTGTGCGTGTGCGTGTGTGCGTGTGCGTGTGTAATGTTAAACTGCATGTTTGACCTCTTCTCCCATGCAGCATAAATATATATTTTATATTTTTTGTTCTCACATTAATATATATATCTCTATAAGCTCATGCTGGTCACCCTCATGGCTATATACTCTATAGAAAGGAGCTCACTGGTTGTATTTTATTTAGGTTTCATTTTTATTCCTGACACGGGATTAGAACACCATTCGCCATCTATTGACTCATGCAAATACTCCTCTGCTTGGAAGCCACCTGGCAAAAACTATTTGTCAGGCCTCATATTTGACCCTACATTTTACCCACAAGGGAAAACACACATCCTCAGGATTGTTCAGTTTTATCATAATTTTAAAAAAAACACACCTTCTGCATCAGTTGAAGAATAGAAGATTCTATGAGATTACATCATAAAAATAGAAGCACCTTATGGTCTGTATCTCATCAATGGGTTTCTTGTTTCCCCGATTGTTCATCAGATTAGTACAGCAGGACCACTGGTTATTTATACAGTTTTAAAGTTGCATTGACAACATGAAAGTAAGTAAAAAATGTGTTTGTTTTTCATCACAATTTAGACAAGCAAACTCTAAAGATTGAAGAAAAATCCTTACTGTGATAATGACGGGATTTTTGTCATTTTGTCACAAAATTAGTTACATTTATACACTATAAGATAACATTCCCATTACACAATGGCAGAGTCAGTGACAACAGAAAAAAAAAACACGAAGAGGACAAAAATATACAAAGGAGGTACAGTGACTAAACAAAACGACAGCAAAAAAACATAAGTCCTACAACTCCTGCTCGGGTATATAGAGCTGAACCAGTGTGGTGCACTGGTAAATTTTCCACGTATTTTATAAATGGTTACATATCTGGTAGAACATCCTACTTCTTTTTTCATCCAGTGGGTTATTTTCTGCAGGTTCGCACAACTGTTGACTTCTTCTAACCACTTCTTGATTGGAAACTGGGGGGTCATGATAATAATGTTTAATGTGATATAAAATTATACTGAAATAAATATAATGATCTTTCAATTCAACATAACCTATAATAAATCCAATAAAACAAATCAAATAGCTCAGTTGGTAAGGCACTGGGCTGGTGCACAGGGGACCTGGGCTCAATTCCTGGGATGAGTGTCCAGTGGGTTGTGTCAGTAAGGGCATCCGACGTAAAAACTCCTGCCAAATCAAATATGCAAATTGGATTCACTGTGGCAATCCCGGAAGGGAAAAAGCCGAAAGAAATCATCATCAAATCAACACATCAATTCAAATAATGACAAACATACATAAAGCACATAAAGAAAGCATGCACATTACGGTCTGCAGAATGATTTTAATTAACAATATCATCATTAAGATCATTTAAGTCTGTGACTGGATTTTAACAATGTGTTAAACCACTTTTTTACATTTTGGGTCATACAGTATTAACCCCATCCTCACTATTCTTCATGCTGCAGGTGTCGCAATTCAGACCGTAATGTGAGGCTTTTACCAATCTAAAAATCTATGTTTTTAGAAGACAGTTTCAGGCATCTCAGTGGTCTAATTAATGACCTTGCTTTTGTCACAGATGTGCTTCAGATTGTTAAGATGTCAGTACAACGTCAATGGAGTGGCTCATCAATGAAGTAGTCAATGTAAACCACTTTGGGCCTTCCCAACAACATGTGTCTGCATGCCCAGAGTCAATTACTATGTAGTCGATATCCTCTATCATCCAGTGTGTTTTAAATCAATAAACTGCACAGTAGAGATCACACCAGTAAAAAGAAAGACACTCTGACCCCCATTTGAGGGCAGACTAATATGATTTTGTCAAGCAACCTCCTCTGGCCACTAAAGCTGTCACACTGAAAACACAACAGCATTGTGTAAGTTTAGCCTCAGTTCTGTCCTATGTCCACAAACAAAGCCAGAAAAAGTTGGCACTGTATAGAAAATCGATAGAAAACACAAATGTTTTATTGTAGGCTTGTGTCCATGGCCTTTCACAATCTGAATACATTCAGATTGTTTCATCTTGGATTGATCGTTCAATTCCGTAGAGGTTGAAACATCCAAATCCATTATACGAGGAGTATTTTAGGAGCATTGTTGTAAACATTTCAATTAATTTCTCACTATGTAATTTTCATCTGATCTACACCAGGCCGTCCCTAGTTGCTGCATATGCACAAGTGAGGATACATGTGTGGAGCCTTACTTTACCCAGACATTTGCCCTTGAACTTCACTCAATGGAATAAAATCTATAAACCTCTGCCTTTAATGGAGCATTGAAATTGTTCCACTCTGGAATCCATTTTGTGTCAATTTTGTACTAATGAAGATCAATTTGACATCAATTTCACAGTAATTAAAACATTATGTCTGTATATTGAACAGAAACATTTCCTTTAAATGTTTATATAGATAAAGATATATATTCTCTCACACTTGTATGTTTTACATCTAAATGGAGTATGTTTTATTTTCTCAGTCGATTTCAGACAAATGTATTCACCAAGTTAAGAACAAAAAACAGTTCTTAGAAGGTGAATCTTGTAACTATTACAGTAATCAAACATGACCAACAGCATAAATGTGACAATATCATGTCTAAAGCATTAAAGTTAAACCAGTGGATTGTTAAAACACCTTTACTTATTTGGCCTTTTTTACTCCAGTGCTGCGTTTAAACGGCTTGAAGTTGTTGTTTTGGACCACGGCATGGAGCTTTACTTTCCGACTCTCCCAATCCCCACCGGCTCATTCAAGTGTCCCATCTTTCCTCCTTAGCATCTTTAGCTGTGAAGTGAAATGAAGTGAAGTGATCCAGCAGTAGCCTGTTACACACCACCACCACCACCATGGCTCCATTTCTTCTTCTGAAATAAGTGACAGCTGCAGATTTTTGGACCATCCCTCCCTCCAGGATGCCTGACAGTCCCCCCGTTGCCATGGCAACAGAGGCAGTAAGGCTAGCAGTTGTGACTGATATGCTGCTGAGGTGTTTCCCAATCTGACACTCTGGCTTCCTCTCTCTTCAGTCTTTTGTCTTTCTCTCTCTCTCTCTCTCTCTCTCTCTCTCTCTGACTTTCTTTCAGGTGGTTTGAGATGATGTGTGCAGCTGATGTGTTTGTATCTGTCTGTGCTGTGGTGACACAGCGCCCTGCCCTACCGGCTCATTGTGCTCACTGACATTTCTCCAAATTGAGGCTCTGACATGAAGGACAGGGTGGTGCAGATGAAAGCTTCAGAGGTGACTGAAACCACACACACACACACACACACACACACATACACCTCACACACAGACACGCACACACATACACTCACAAACGCCGGAGAGCGGAGACAGGCAGTAGAGGCTGGGCTCGTAGAAATAAAGATGCTAACAAGAATAAAATTTGGTTCTTCAACTCATGCCCCTAGCAGAGTTCGTTTGTGGCGTGACAATTTAGAGCTTAAATGCACATTGGACATCCAGAGGGTTGACTTTACTATGAAACACATTCATGTGAATGCAGTTTGTTACGCAAAGATTGAAATCTACCAATCCATGAAGAACTATTTATTCTGCGCTGCAAAAAAGTGACGTCTGAGCATAAAATATAAGTATCTGTCCACGCACAAAGATCATATTCTTGAATTAAGATTGTTTATACAGTATCTCAAAATAAACATGCTTATGCATCACCACTAAACACTTCTAAATCTAACTTTTTGATTTAGTTTTTTATTATCTAGGTAAGAATCAAATAATTTGCACTGTGATAGGGGTTATTTGGACGAAAATGGTTTCTCATGAAACCCTGATATATTCAATGTGTGATATTCAGTGACATCCTGCTGCGATGTTGCTGATTGCAATCAACCAAATATGTTTTAGTACCTATGTTGGGAAAAAGGTTCCTCAAAAGCAGTTGGTTCTTAGTGGAACTTCAGTCCTGCTAGAGGAACCCTTTTTTCTCACAGTGTACATGCTCTATGACAGTTTGTGTGTGTGTGTGTGTGTGTGTGTGTGTGTGTGTGTGTGTGTGTGTGTGTGTGTGTGTGTGTGTGTGTGT
>JAPTHA010000019.1:10082017-10097624 GCA_029814585.1 Gymnapogon annona | reverse complement strand
TGTGTGTGTGTGTGTGTGTGTGTGTGTGTGTGTGTGTGTGTGTGTGTGTGTGTGTGTGTGTGTGTGTGTGTTTTGGCCACTCTTCATTGAAAGCTACACAATTGCTACCGTATACACACACCACTGTGAGCCTCATTACCAGCAGATTACTCAGCACCTGATCCTGCTAAGCTTGTTAAACAACGCTGTCCTGTCGAGTACACCCATATACACACACACACACACACGCACACCTACATGTACACACTCGAAGTGAGATGCTCAAAATAACTTTTGTCGCGCAAAACAATAGAAACACTTTTGTAAATAAATTGGCATACTGTAACAGTTGGAGGGAAAACTGACAACTGAAGTTGCATTTTAAAGCTACAATACACAATTTTTAACCACAGTTTATACAAGAAGTATCACAAAGAAGTCTTCCATCCTATTATAAGACATATAAATAATATAAACATTCATTGCATACATTAATATGCTGTTTTCACAAAAATGCTCATGTCCTCAAATTGTCACCTTCTCTGACGTAATCTAATGTGTTTTTGTCTGTTATACACTTCAGTCATGCTTTATGTGAACTGCACATGTATCTCAGTGCTTTTCTAAAAACACCTCATAAATAATAAATATATGTCATATATGTAGTAGACATATAATAGGCAGGATTAAAGCATGTTAATATGATGCAGTTTGCTCTATCACTACTGATTCAGTGAATCCCAGTGTTCTGATTGCTAAACATCACATTGGTATTGGCATCACAGGTGACCTCTGAATAGGTCCTGAGAGGTTGGGTCTGTGTCACCCGTGTATGCTGGATGTGTTCAGACTGAGCATTAGAGTCGTCTGAGAGCTTGTGGATTCCTCAGGATGGGTTTTAACACCACATGTGAACAGTTCGTACAAAGTTTTTGTTTTTGTTTCTTGTGTCTTTTAACATCACTCACACAAGTACGTGGATGCTGAAAAGTAAACGCACTGTAAAAACAAAAAAACCTCTGACCCAGAGAACAGCCAGTGGAGCTGCAGCCTCAGAGGTTCCAGCCAAATAATTTTTCACCGCAGACGAAAAGTTGACATTTTGCAAACAGATGCTGATGTACACAGAGCCCCATGCTTTTACTCTGTGAGACATTATGTGAGTAGTGTGTGTGTGTGTATACAGTAACCGTGCTGCTGGCTTGGTTCTGCGGAGGCGCTACACATCTTAGTTCCCACAGCAACACATTAGCACTCCTCTCAGCCAGTAAACAAAATCTGTGTGTGCGTTATCCGCGTTACCGTCAACATCTCTCTTTGATTAGTTTGATTAGATGTACAGAGTGACTGATGACATTTAGACAAGAAATACTCAAGCCTTCTTGGGAAAAGGAGTGCATTATTTTTGTGTAAATTGAAGAAATTAATTTCAATTTCTTAAAAGTTAATTTAAAAAAAAGTGTGGATAATTTGAAAGGTGATAACTTTTCGAGGGCATAGAAATATTTAATGAAAGTAATGTTTTTACTTTCATTAACACAGTCTTAAATAGTGAGACTCATGGTTTCCTCCTGCTATTGAACGCCAACTGAGGTATTATTGAATATCTGTAGTTGGTCCCTATGCTCTGTCAAAGGCTACTAAGTGCAAATGCTATCAGTTTGTGTGTCTATTACAGTGGAATTAGAATTAGAATCTTTGACTTAGATTTACATCCAACTTGTTTATGTTTGTCCCTTGACAATGTATGAAGTTATTCCCTACAGTCTGTCCTCTTCATTGTGTTGCTTTTCTCTTGGTAGTATATGTGTATGTTAGGGCGTTTGTCCAATCACATTGCACCGTCATGTGTAAAAGATATCTGCCTTGAGGCTCCGAATCAACAGTGCAGGGTCTGGCTGTTCAAATAAATGGAATGAAACTGTTGCTTTAACTGACTTGCATAAAATAAAATATATGGATATATAGATGTAAATGGCTGTTTTCCCAACACACAATGGCCAGCAGAGGACAAGCAATGGATTTGGTCAGAGACGTACAAAAAATGTTTCATTAATTTCAGTAATTATAAACCTTTAGCATTTTTATGTTTTTGGGGTTTCATTCAGTCCGGTTCATGATTGTCCTTGAGGGGGGAACAGGTGTACTGGAAGGGGGTCTACTGAGTTGTGTTAGTAGGATTTCTTGCTTTAGTTATGGTGTTCTTTCTTTCAAAATCAGATACAATGTGCTGTTATATTGCATTTTTTGCATAATTTTGATTGTATGGTATTGATATTAAAAGGAATATGTATTCTAAGGTTGGTCATTTCAAATGGGTAAAATACAAAATGAACACATTTTGCTAGAGTGATAAAGTAATTAAACCATTTAACATGAACCTTTTTTATTACTGTAATTAGTTAAAGGAGTGAGTGCATTTTGCAAATTACAAGTAGTTGTCTTCCAATGTTATTTATTTGTTCATTTTGTTTCTATTTTGTTTCTTTTAATGTACACAAAACCTGGTGGACTTACTCAGCATGGTTGGTACAATCCAAGGGGTCGAGGTCTGAGAACAGTAAGGGAGAGTAAGGGCATTAGTTTTGTATCCACATGCCTTTAAACCGTGACTTGAGGCTGAACAATTGTTTTAAGGGGAGCCTTTTTCAATAGCGTTCAGCCTCCCTTTAGACTAAACACTGGATTTTCAAAAGATTTGAAGGTGAAGAATAACTAAATATTCAACCTGCAGTGTTCCTCTTTGCCGGTCCTCACAAGGTGAGAAACCCGAAATACCTTCACAATATGTTCACACATGCTGTATATTTCCTACACACTTAGGACACAGATCCTCCGGCAAACCTTTTTTTTTTCCCCCTCCACAGAATGAATAAAGTATAAGTTTTCCGGAGTGTGAATTAAAAATCAATAGCCCTGTGAGTTGTAGGTATGTTGGTGAATGGAGGGGTGGGCGCCTGTGGAATCGTGGCTCAAAGTTAATTCACTTTCACAGTTTGCCAAACGAATGAATAAAATATGACGCTCCAGTTTGTGAAGGGAGGGGGGAGGGGGTCTGGGGGGCTCTAATTGGAATTTTTGTCGGCTGAATGAGAAGTTGTGGCGAGACAAATTATTCATACAGACACATACATTTAATCCACTCGCTCCATTAGGTAAGCCGAGGTGTTTGCTTGAGCTGCGTCCTTGGGGATGTGGGCGTATGGACATCTACAGGGATCAAAATAGGACAAAAATGCTCTGTGCGGTCATTTGCTTTTTAAATATTGTCCCATATATTCTAATTTCTACGGCCCACTGTTACTTAACGTCTGATTTTCTCTCCCTAAATGACCCTAATAGCTACAGAAATACAGAAAGGCAAACACACGGCCCCCAGGTGATAATTCTGAACAAATACTTATAAAATATATCCAAATGTTTGTACAAAATAAAGCTGACAAACTTCTGGGAAATCACCTACACTCCACCCACTCCACCAAGTCACGCAGACGCTTGAAGACGCACCAGACAAACACAGGCCCCGGCCATTAGAGGTCATACGTGGGCACACAGCTCATAAAACCGGCGGTGAGCGGGAGGGGGTGGGGGGGTATGACCATACTGACGTGTTTGTCGGTGACACAGTGACATTGACTGAGATATTTACCGTAACCTCACGCCGGCCTTGGCTGAAGTGGAGAGGATGCTCTAACTCTTCTTGACGGAAATCGCACCACTGACTGGCTGACCGTGGGGGAGGAATATTAACGTCCATTCAACAAAACCTCCAAAGTGTAGATTTTGGCCGAGGGACATTGGATAGGTTTGTGTAGAAAAGACAGTAAAACTCTGCTTAAACGATATACTGAGTATAAGTATGTCAAAATATGTCACAGCATACAGTATTTACACTGTACATTTTACACAGTACTTTTACACTGTAATGAGCATTCTATTCTCTCGTTCTCTTCGGATACATAAAAAAAAAAAAAGCAGACATGCAGAGCCTTAAAAGACGCGCACAAGCCTAAACTAAGGTTAAAGTCATTAGTTAGTGTGAGCCCTGACTCCATGACAGCAACCAACACCAAGAGCTGGAAATATGTGGCATGTGCTGAATGAAACCTGATTAAAAACATCAGAAGATCAGAATTAGAACAACATATCCTCGAAGAGGAATTTTAGAAGAGCGGCACAGAAGACACAGGGAACTAAAAAAACAGAAATGATTAATAAAGATAAATAAAGCAAGCAGTTAAAAGCAGTAATGACAAATGTACAGGTATTTCATAAGGACAGTTGGCTATTGCACAAGGCTCCAATTCATACAAGTAATTTAAATATGAATAAATATATTTAAAATTACTGTGACCCCTTGGAGTTAAGGAGGAGAATACAGACTCATGCAGTTCACTTATGTGTTTTGTCTTGTTTTGTCTTGTTTTTTGTGTGCTTTGTCTGTTGTCTCTGATCCTATCCTAGTGGGTTGGGAATGTCGGCTTGTAGTGTGTGAATGTAACTGTAATATTGCCTAATCCAAAGTAAAATTGCATTGGTCACAAAAGTGTCTGTCCTCCTCTGGGTCTCTCATTGACAGCGGAACCTGTGACCAGATGGCAGCCCTTCAACAGCAGAACACAGTGGATGTGTAGAGTCCAAGAGAATGCAGAGAGCTAGACAATACATCCAATATTGTCAGAATAAAAGGGATAATGACATGTTTGCGTCAAGAAGCTGAGTTTTCCCTAAAATTTTTGGTTGATTAATCCTGTACTTCTCATATCATCATCATCCACTCTTACTCACACTGATCTCCACTTCCTCTCATCGTGGGTTACGTTTGTAACTCTATGTCTTCTGTAAGATCATGGAGTCATCATTTCTTAGGGCGTTCTTTGGCACTTCTGGGTACACACCCTGGCCATACTGCCACAAATGGGCCTGGTGCATTTCCTTGGTTCTTTGTGCTCCTCTCATAGTCGACCCCTGGGGGCCTGATGCCCCCCAGGGGTCTGTGCATTTCCATCACATGTAGTTCCTGCTCATGTCTGAGTGTGTTCGGAGCCGTACAGGACAGCTGGGTGATGTGCTTGTAGATCTTCCACTTCAAGCGTTGTGTTATCATGTGATCACAGAACACTTCAGTGACCTGCCTCCATTTCATCCAGACTGTTTTCACACACACACGGCCATCTGGGACCGCATCAGCATGAGGCCTACATGTGTACACTATTGAACTTTGTTGAGGTCTTATTTCCATCTAGTCTGGATTCCACTTTCCACATACTCTGTCTTTGAGATGTTCAACCACAGCCCACTCTGTGCCGGCCTTACATCCCTCTGTTGCTCTTGATTTTTAAGACTTCATGAGTCCGGCTCACCAAAGATGATGTCATCTGCATAAGACATCGCTTCAGAAAGTTCATGGAAAAAGTCTCTATTTTTCCACCGATGCTTCATTTAGGTCAATACACTGATGTAAAACACAGGCCTTTAGGACCATAACTTTTTGAAGAGCAGTGGTAATGGAGATTTTGAAGCATAATTATTATGATAACGTAGATTCCGATTGTATCTTAGTACAGAGCCTCGAACCACACATTTGGTCATTAGAATTTTAAATCGGCACCTAAAGTTGCCCTTTGACCCTTGCAGAGCCCTGTAGCCCTTTGGCTCTTATCCCTCAGTATGGGAGCAGTCACATGGATGGATGCAGTAAAAACACAAAACGTACTCACAGCGCTGCACAAGCTCTTAGACATTTACAACTAATCAAATTAAGCAAACAAACTGGTGTGGTGTTACATCAGTGGCACTGAGTGCAGTACAGTCAATGTTCTGCTTGAAGTCACTGCCGTGATGAATGAGGGCAGGCTGTTTATGGGATAAAGGACTTGTATCACACTCTGAACTGCATTCTGCCTTCCCTTGCTTTGCTTTTCTTTTCCACTTTATTTCTCTCCCTCTCTCTCTCTGTCAGGCCGAGCTGGGCAGTACGACTCAGATTGGTGTGAAATCGCCGCATAACAGGCGGGAAATTGGCTCTGTTATTTTTGGAGCAGAGTCATGGGGGAGTGTCGGACCATCATCCTCTCTCTAATGAGCAGGTGATGGGGGGGATGCGTGGAGCCTCAAACGCCACATACACAGCCGATGCACAGATGAGTGCAAATACAGAGAACAGCGATAAGGACGCTGAGATGGGAACCTGATAGCTTGTATAAATATCCATGAAGAGCACAAGTCTTTTTATAAAACGCGCCAGTATCAACAGTGGAAATACTCCTGAAGTCATATTCCTGTGTGTCTCATATTGTTGTCCTTAAACTTTTGTAGCTTACGGCTACCATTTCAAGTTAGTTCCAACTGACCAAACTAAATATTTTAACCATCAATGTCGGCTATTATGAATCCACTTCAATTGTACCCTGGGTCATATTTCTTCACTACATCTTTTTTTACACATCTTCACTTTTTTGCATCACATATCAGCCTGCTATAGTCATTCTGGCTAATGAAGTTGCACAAAATGGTCTGTACAGATATGCCATTATGTCACATGGTGTTACATGCACTGTAAATTACCCCCTAACCCCCCCCAAAAAACAAAGTAATTTGCCATATCCATATAATTAAATGCAGGGTTTAAAAAATATTATAATGTACAGGTATTTTTCTTCAGTGTCTGTGTGTAACACTGTTTATATAGACATATTAATCTGTCAATTGTACAGAATGAACCTTTAACTTAAAACTTTTAAACACATAATTAGATAATTATATCACAATATTAATAACAACAATATATTACAACCCTGATAACAAATAATGCAAAACCATATCCGTCACTTCCACTGCAGCGGGAATGTACATTTTCAAGTGTCCAAATCAAATGAAGGATGGAGGCATTCCCCACACTGTAGTCCAAAAATATTGTTCTGGCTCTGTTTCTTGTAGAGAAGGTGAGTTGAATGTCCCATGTCTGTCATCATCTGCTATTCTAGATTTATTTTTATCTTTCAGGAAAGCATGATACTAAATACACCTGCTCCAACTGAATAATTCTCAAAAATATTCTGGATTTAATTGATGTTAGCTGCAACTTCTGACATTTACATTAGTAACATTCTTGACCATGTTTGGACGGTTTGTGCAATCGGAAAATAACTGTTGACGACGAATGTTTGTGTTCAACTGGAGTTCCTTGTGTAATGAGTTGAACATTCTCCCCAAGGTCAATAAATGACTATAAAAACTAGCCCAAGATGAGATAAAAAAAAAGTGTTTCTGGAAATCACACAACTGTATATGACGCACTGTTGGAAATGGCATTTAAAAGGGAGTCTTATCCGAATCATTTACCAGAATATAAAGCAGCATATACATGAACACAGCAGTAAACTGAATCCATAATCCTATTTTGACAGGGAACACTTCCCTGCATTGCCACTATACATTAACTTGTCATATTTCAGACATATGTTGGTGATAATGTACTTTAATATTAATAATAGAGTCCAGCACTCACACAAGGTCCTCTTTCACACAAGTGCAGGAACTCTCACTTAACTTTTTATCATATTGAACCTTGACAGACTTAAAAACTACCACAACATCCCTGTAAAACCACCTTTTCATAGTCACTGTTTCCCATGTTTAACTGCAGTTTACTGGAAGGAACCACACAGTATTAATTAGAATCTATAAATTCAGATGATGTAAAACTGCCACCCACCACATATCCCAGGCAGAGCCCACAGATCCTTCACACGCACACACGGCCATTCACAGAGCAGCAGCTAAACACTGCCCCCTACTGTCACACACTCAACTTCACAGTTTACCATTTACAATTAAATTTACAGTTTACAAGTGTCCAATTTAACCAAAATGTGAAGGTATTTAAGGTCAAGTGAATTTTACTTTTTTAAATAATATCTGGTTTCACAAACAACTGGGAGTCACCTTTTATGTAACACAGTGGACTACAAAGAAATTGGAGTTAAAGCAGTAATATTAATGCATATTTTCGGATGGCTTTAATCCATACTAGATCATGCAATAAACATACACTTCACTCAGAAAATAGATTTTCAAGAGGCAGTTTCAGTGTCTTTTTGAATGAATCACAGCCCAAAGTAGTCTTTGTCTGTTTCAGATCATGTCACATCAACTTTGTCTCCCTACTCACATTAACCTCCGGAGACCCAACAATACATTTCTGTGGCGTTTAGGGGACAGGAGTTTCTCAGCTTTACTTAGAAAGAACAATTTGGTCCACTGCAAGGGACATTCTATAAAAAAATATTAAAATTGTATCTGAAAAAGAGTTGCAAATCAAAACCATTATTTTAATGTAAAAAAAAAAGCCAAAGCATTTACTTTCCTGGGTCTCAGGAGGTTAAACCTCCCTTCACCCAGGGTTTTATCAATCACATTACAACCCCATGTTGCAGCGTCTATATTTACACATAGTGACATATTCCTTCATAAAACATATAGATTTGACTGATGACTTGTTTTTGGTACATTATCCATTGTTGTACATTTCCTGTGGACCTTGTGGTATAGTTTATTTTCCAGTCCCAGTCGGAGTATGCCAGTCATTGGGGGTATTATTCTTTCAGGTATTTGTAACAGTGCAGAAGCCCAATGTTTAACATTCAAGTCTGTGTCCAGCTGATGGTCAGGACTCTTGTTCACTGTTCTTCTGTCTGGTGTCGTGCCAGTGCAGGAGGTAAGGTGGTCCCACAAGGGCCATGGAAGTGAAACCTGAAACACAAACACACACTGATGTCCTTGTCATGAACCGGGTGTAACTGTCTGAACATGTGCCACGTTTGGCTCAGTCTGAACGTACTTGAAGTTCATGGTGGCTGGAGTGTGTTCCATGTTGAACTCGGCCACAGGGACTCCTCTTTCTGCCACCTGAGGAGCGAACATGGCTGCCGGATACACAACGGACGACGTACCGACCTGGGCAAAGAAATTAAAAACCCATTAAATTCCAACTGATCATTTATGAATGTATTTCCAATGAGTGTTTTCAGAGAAAGTCTGTGTATTACAACAGGCTGTTTTCCTTTAAAAGTGGAAAACATTTCAGGGAAACATGGGGAAAATGTAGAAGATAAACGTACACCTAAAAGGAACACTGAACCTCAAATTCAGTTACTCTCATTCTTTACATTGGGCTGTAGATTAATATTAAAACAATGAGAAAAGTGGAAATACTAACGATAGTTAATCTGGATATTTCCATGAAGTAGTCACTGCCTCACTTACAAAAAATACGTCTGTTCTTTCGACCTTTGTTTTATGAATTCTGGGTACGTTTCATGATTCACACCTTTAACACCAAAAACTGACTGAAGAATAATAATTCAAATTGAGGGCCATTACATACACCAATATGAATGGTCCATAATCCAGGGTAGTCCTGAGTGTTTTATGTTTCTTAAGATTGATGATCTCATTTTTTAAAAAATCGATATGGTGATAGAGAATTCACTTCCCTTTTAAAGCTACTTTACGTCTCTCTAATGGACAATGTGGCTTTATGGATGTTAAATGCTCAATTATGTTCTCCATCCAGTTACAGTTTGTCTTTCTTTGTTCTGTGCATGAACACATTTTCCAAATATGGATTTTTAAATAGTGAGAATAACCAAACGTGATTCAATTCATCAAAACCAAATCAGTGCCGTCATAAAACAGGTGGGCGTGTCATAATTCAGCAGCTGAAGTGACAGATTTGACACATTTTGGTTTTAAATAAATACTTACAATGAGGCACAGGTCACAGCTGTCCAGCACCGTCTCTGCCCTGGTGAGGATGTCAGAGTCCAAGGTCTCTCCAAACCAGACCACGGCTGGTCTCAGGAGACCCTGACACCCCGTCTGTTCACACCTGAAACATGCACACCGGTTAAACCACATGGAAACAAAGCGCAGACCGTGAACACTGTGGGGTGGTGTTACCGGGGAAGCTGGTGCACGGGGAGCTGGGCCTCATCGGTGTTGGGATCCGGAGCTCTGAGGAGGAGATTAGGTATGAGCAGAGACAAGAGGGAGCATTAACACACACTTGTTTACAACCCAAAAGAGTTCATTATTTGACACTAATGTTTTTATACTAGGTTACACCAACAGAAATTCATTTATGTGTTAAAATAAGACTTTATTGATCCCCCAAGAGGGAAATTCCAATGTACAGCAGCATGAGACAATATGCATCAAATGCAATAAAAAATATTATAAAGTAACAAGTGTCCAGTAGGTGATTTTGATAAGTGTGCAAATGAACTAAACCAATGTTTCCAAATGAAATTGTACTTTAATTGTAAAATAATGCGACCTCCCCTGACAGTACGACAGCATGATTTACTGCAGCAACCTTTCGTTGTTTTAAAGGTTAAAGTTCACACTTTAATTGTTTCTTATTGTAGGCCACTTTTTTGTAAAGGGAATAAAGATCAAATTACATACTGATGTTTGCCCATAGAAACCAGTAAGTTGGGATTTTCTTTTCCTGTATTTAATCATGTCTACATAATTACTGCAGTTTTATCTAAATAAAAACACAGTACAAAAGTATGTGTGAAAAACACCACAATTAAATTTGGTCTGAGACTTTTGCACAGCACTGTATAAATGTTAACAATAGAAAAATTGCTACTATCTCATATGCTCCCTCTTTCATGTAGTTCTGTGACAAACTGCACTTCTTACAGGGATATTTGGACGATGTGTTGCGTTGTTCCACATCAGTGGAGGAAGGAAATTAGCATGAACACAACACTAACAAACATAGAGTAGAGTGAATGTGACAGAGGACGGGGTAATTCTGAAGGGGAAGAGGATTCTGATGAGCCCAGACAAAATGAGTACATGTGGTGACAGACTTGATTACAACAAACATCTTTCACCAAATGTACAAAGTCCTTTCAAACTGCATAGATAGAGGGTCTACAGATTCACGGTGTTCTTTAGATTTGAGCTATTGTCTATATCTCGTTGCATCCTTAACTGATCATTTACACAATGTTATGATTCAAATGAAGAGCAAAATTCCTCTGAATTTGTTGACAGTTTCCACATCAACCCTTTGAATAAATTAATCAATAACAGCGATAAATACAGATGAACGATATGATCAGTGCAGATATACATGTGAATTTCAGCTCAGTGTCCTTTTAACATATTTTATTAGCATGGCGTTTTTCAGTTGTCAAATGTGTCCATTTGAAATGTCACACAAGTGACATTTCATTTTACTCACAGATTTCCTGTGTCTCCTTGTCATATCAGTTGTTATTTAGCTTCTGACATCTGACAGCCTGCAAGCGCCTGCTTTCTGTGGCATTTTGTGCTTTAATGAATACGATGTCTATCTGTACTCATTAATTCTCATACTGTTGATGTAAACAGTTCCGCTCATCAAACGACACGGGTTAAACTTCTTACCCTTTGCCCTCCAGCGCGGCACAGATTGGGCTTTTGTAATTGGCGGCTTCTTGACCGCAGTTCATACAGCGTGTTCTGAATAGGCTTCCTGAAATCACAAAGTTACAGGAGTAGCAGAGGACAGGAATTCCATATAATCATGTGTTTTTGGTTTTAGTATATTGAATAAAAATGTCAAAGATGAACGGTTTAAGGCAGCTTTTGTAGCTCTGATCCTGAAAACCTTTACAATAACCTCATTTTCTCTGGCTTTTTACAGACTACAAACATGTAAAATAAGTCAACTGATGACTTAATAAGGAAAATGATGTGATAGAGCCTCACCAGCAATGAGCTGACAGAGCAGATCAAGGTCAAAATAAAGGATATGGGAAAAGGTTCACATTATGAACGTCATTGAGTAACGACTGATTTTCAATGAGTCATTTATGAACATCTGAGAAACTGGAGAATTTGAAGGTTAATGGTATTAAGGCTCATCAAATGACTTAGAGTTTCGGCAGATCACTGTTTGTTTTCTTTGTTTGATCCACGTTGATTTATTGAAATATTTAACACTTTAAAATCTTTAGTTCATCCATCAACTCCATGAAAACCTTTGGTGAACATCAAAAAAATCATTCACATATTGTTTAGATGGACCCACAATAGCACTTCTGCTTTAATCTCAGAACATAAACATAAGACTTGAACATGAAATGAACCTTTAGAGAGTGATGTGAGGATGATTATTGTCCCTCAAGTCAGTAATTCTAGTCGATAAGCCTAATATTAGCCATTGACCACTCTGAGCATCCACGCTATCAGCAGTTATTTCCTCAATGTCTACTTAAAACCTCCAACACCTTAATTAATGTTAGTTACAGATGCTATTTTGTAATTACCATGAATTTCCAGAATGTTCTTGGATCCAGCTCGGCGGTGGAGCTCGTCGATGTTTTGTGTGATGACAGTCACTTGACGGCCTTGTTTGCTCAGTCGTTCTTCACACTCTGCAATTGCCACATGTGCAGGGTTGGGATTTTTTGTGAGCATGACTTCACGACGGTAGTGATAAAACTCCCAAACTCTGGACGGATTTCTAGCAAAGGCCTCAGGGGTCGCCAGGTCCTGGAAATAAAGAAGGAACATACAGAATAATGACAACCGCAAATGGGAGAAAAAAAATTGAAACACAAATAATAATATATTCTGATTTTTTTTCTCTGCATGTTGATCAGTTCTTATTTGTTTGGAAGTGATCTTTGGCCAGACTGTAGGTCTAATTGGTGTTATGAGGAAAGAAACTAAAAAAAGTGCATTTCCAAGATGATGTTGACTTTCCGGTTCTGCTGGTCTAGTCCAGTATAAAAGCTCAAACTGTTTTCATTCTTGTCATTACGACATTAGATCTGTGTTAATGACAATAGGGTCACTCTGATGAATCCAACTTATTTTGCATCAGTAATGTTAATTCAAGTTGAATGAAAATACTGGTTTAATTGGATGTTTGTTGTCATGTTAAACTAAAATTTTCATGAAATGTCTAATTCCCCAAAACTGAAATACAGAATATGAAATATAAGATATGAAAAAAATACAGGTGTCTGTGAAGAATTAGGATTTAATTATGTTCAGTTGGTAAAAATACACCTATACTTACCTTGCTTTTACTCCATGCAAGAAGTTATTAGACTATCCATGAAGTGTGATATCTGCTCCCTTTATGAACAGAGACTGCTTTGTTCACATTGCCTCTAGTAAGGACTGCTCTTTGTCATCTTTTCTGTTTGTAATCTTTTATGGAAAGATTTTCTAGGAACAGCCATAGAGCGGAGGGATTCTGGTCTGGTGGTAGCTCTGTTTTTGCAGATGATGTCATCATGTTTACTTCATTTAACTGTCACTTCCAGGTTGCACAGAGGCAGCTCAGATGAAGATCAGTAACTACATCTGAGGCCATGGCTTAGAAAAAGGTGGAGATCCCCCTCCAGGTTGGGGAAGAGTTGCTGCCCCAAGTGGAGGAGTTTAAGAGAAACACGAAGCTTGAGACCGACTGGCAAACTGACGCCACATCTGAACTGGTATGTTATGGAGAAGGAAAAGCAAAGCTCTCACTTTATTAGTTCATGAGATTTTGTGGATGAAATTTTTTGACAGGTGGCCCTCATGTCCTGTTTACATTCAATTCATTTGAAAAGCTGAAGAGGTGGATCTCTACCTGTGCTTGCCATTTTCTCCAGTAGCCTCCAGCTCCTCTGAAGGTGGGGACTCCACTCTCAGCACTCACTCCTGCTCCGGTGAGGATGGCTATGTTCTTAGCCTTGGAGAAAATCTCCCTGAATGCTGCCATGTCTGAGCGCACACAAAATCACAATACTGATGAAAATTATTAGAATTAGGAGGATTATATCAATGTTTTTGAGTTGTTATGGGGGGAAATAGGAGGAGGAAACCTTAATTCTCCAAACAAGTACATAATTTAGATGTACAATACTCACTGCATTGTTTTAATATTCAGTATTATCCACCTGAAAAAAGAACACTCTATTCTACTCTATTTAAATACGAGGTATTCTGTGTGACGTCTCTCAATCAAAACAACAAAGAAAAAATTTAAATGTAAATATAAGGATTTCTTTGTTTGGAAAATATTTGGAAAGTTTGAAAATATGATACAACTGCTGCACATAAGAAAGGCCCCATTGTTTGTATTTTAATGAAGAAATGTTTGAAGCATTACATTTGGTTACAGATCTAAGGAATGACAAAGTATGTGAACTATCATTGACTCTTCAATACACATTCAAAACCATTTTCTTTATTTAGTTACTCCATGTTTTTCATTTTAAAAAGTATGGATTTCATTCACTTACCACGTTCACACACTTCAATACACATAATTGTCCTTGGCAAAATCACAAACTGGCTTTATGAATATCAGAAAAATCCACTAACAACTTACACTTAATATTTATGTAAATCTATTTCATTATATAAATGTAGGTTTTAATTTGTTATAGTAAGGAAAAAGTGTACCTGAACTGGGCCTGGCCATGTCTTGGTTGCTCCGTGGTCTCCTTGGGTGAGCATAGACGCGCAAGTGTGTTAAACCTCGACGGGTGAGCGAGCTTACAATCATCAGGTTTTGACAACTAGGAAAGGGAAGTGCAACATGTCAGTAAGCACAATGCATTTCCAGTTAATACCAGTATGTACTTCCTTGATCATTTAAAAGACATGTTTCCTAATAATTAACCATTCTCACATTGGCTAAATAAAAGGTTAAACAAAAGTCACACTTTGTCAAAAGAAGCTTTTTTTCTCAGTTGAGGTGTCATGTTTTTGGATGGAAATTCCACAAAGGTGTTAAAATGCTTTTTAGAGACGCTGGCAGACTAAAAGTTTTGTTTTAGATAAAAGAGGTGACTGAATCTAGATGTGCCTTTTAAAAAAGTTATTTATGAGCAGTGTCAAGAAGGGGTTTAAAGTTAAACGCAGGTAAACCCTGAAAAGTAAAAAGTGAAGATTAGGTGAGAGCCCTGACACCTGAATTTTGAAGTACTCAAACATTATTTGATTTTTTCCATTTTCCAGGCTTGGTTCCTTTTCAAATAACAGATTTCATTTCCCTTGCTTGTTCAGAGAAACCCCTAGGCACTCCCTTTAAGAATTAAAATGCCTTTATGTTCACAACATGGTCATGTTTAGACCTTCAACAAATATCAGCTTCAAGTCTTAATAAAGTCAGACAGTCATCAGGAAGTGTTGGTTTGACCTCCTGCTGAAGATTTGAGGCAGAAACAGTGTTTGTGCACATTTGATTCAATTTTTTGTTTTTTAGTTTTGTCTTTTTTATGAGGGGAATTCTATGCATATAAAAGACTGCACACTCCCTAGACATAGAGAAAAATAGAGATTTTATGACAATGCATGTCTTCATTTTGTAAACATGGGGTTTGAGGAGACGCATCTACCTTTTACATCATTAGTTGAAACTATACATCTACTTAACAGTGCATTAAATAGTTCAAATGAGCTCAACCTTAAACATCAGTAGCTTAAAATGCATCCTTAAACATTAATGTAACAGTAGATACCTTTGTACCTGACGTGATGTGCAATGTTTACACTGTTTATAGTACTGTTTACATTGATACGTGGTGCGTCCACTGGTTGTAGTGCTGTTTATAGTACTGGT
>JAPTHA010000019.1:10037160-10050303 GCA_029814585.1 Gymnapogon annona | reverse complement strand
ATAGTGACACGTCCTAAAAAGGACATGTCACTATCAATGTATTTATTTTTCACAGTTTTAGGGCGGTCACCCCAGATAATATCCAAAAATGTCCACATGACAATGACCCCTGTACAGTAACGGGATGGAGAGGATGTTATGAACGGAGGGATAATAGTGGCTCATCTTTAGTTGCATTGACAATGGATGTTTTAATCCAGGGTTATTTTACAGTGGAATACGTTCATAATGCGTGTAAAACATTTAAAATAAAATTCATGTATAAATACATTAAACGGAAATTTATACAATATGTGAATCAGGGATTTCAAACATATGGGTCATGAGCCAGCGCCGGTCTGCCAATGTTCCAATCTAACAGAAGATACTAACACCCAGTAAACTAATTCTATAACAACAGCATTTAAGGGTTGTACAGTGGGGAGCAGGTTAAAAAAAAAGAGAAAAAAAAGAGAGAAAATCAAATGTAAAGACAATGATGGAAAATCATTGAAATCCAGCAGATAATTCAGAAGACAGTCTGGAAAAGAAATGTAAAACAAATAAATCCTACTATATAATGGAGAGCAGTCTTTTAAAAAGACGAGATGCTACAAATGTCTTCAACAAAATAAGTGAAATCTCAAAACCGTTCTGTTCTTAAATGGTTTGTGAATTTGTAGATCCCGTTATCTCTAAGTTGTAATGCACATGTGATAAACTGAGCCATAATATTGTTAAAACTGCACTTATTTTTCTTCAGAAACTTTGATTTGTTGTTTCTATCATTTCAGTGAATAGTTGATGTAAAATGCTACATGGAGAAGCGTGCTTCATTGTCATATTTCGAATATATCGTCTTTGATTTAGCGATATTCCAATCATGTATGTAAAGAACTATAAATTCAGTGTCTAAAATATAAAAGGTTAAATGTAAATGTCATCATAGACCCTCCCCGTGCTGTTTAACATAATTTCACTCTCATTTAAAGATGCATAACCTGGAAAAAAGGACTGTACCGGTTATAATCTACTCTTTAAACCTCATACTGCATTTTGACCACAATCCTGATTGTTTATTTACTATGAAAGTTCCACATAGATGTACCTTTACGTTTACCACAGACCATATTTGCATGTTCCAACTGTATAAAAGCAGCTGATGTGGAGCATAAACAAAGCCTGGGTCTGTTGCATAATTATCAAAGTCCATGTCAGAGTTTTCATAGTCAAACCGCATATACATGATGCTTGTTCTGGTTGGATGAATGCAAAGTGTTGGCAAATGATTGAGGAACATATGACAAATATAATTCTAATATATGAGGAGTGTGGTTTGCCCTGCATGGCGATACACGTTCCATTGTAATACGAAACAGTAGATGTTTCTCCTGTTGTCATGTGATGCAGTTCATCATATTGCACAGGCCTTTGAGTGCAGATGGAGGGTAAATCAGACCCTCACCGTTTGGAGAAACTCTACTTGTTCCTCATTTCACCTTTGGTGATGAGTTCAGGTATTTTACGGTTTAAAAAAAAAAGTGGTGCTGTTTTGTTTTTGTTTTGTTGACGACAGCTTTCAGTTCAACATGGCAGAGGTGTATCTCTGCTGTTATGGAACAAAAAAAAATTAGGTTTCAATTCTTATCAGAATAACGGATTAGAGGAAAGAATTGGTACCGGTGTTTATAGGCTCATATTGCATCTCTTTTGGCAGAATGTTGGTAGATATTTTAGAAGAATGTGTAAACACTGCCGCCATAGTTCATCTCATGACTTTCATATTTAACCACAGTATTCTGTCACGATTTTACAATATTTATAGTTTTTGCAGAATTTGAATGAATTATTTTGCCCTGGAGGGGGTTATACCAGGGATGTCGTCATCTGTGGGCATGTGAAGCCCTTTGAGACCCTTTGGGTGATTAAGGGCCATATAAATAATATTTGATTGATTGATTGATTGATTGATTGATTGATTGATTGATTTTCTCATCTAAATTCTCTCTGATACTGACACGTGTATCAGACACATTATGCTGTCATACTATTCTCCAATTCAGTATAGATAATGTTAATATGTATATGAATATTTTTGAATCATTGCTTATTTTTGTTTCCTCTCTAATAAAATAATGTGTTCACAAAACACATCATCTCATCTTCTTAGTATTAAATCCCGCTGGGGTCAAAGTAGCTGTAGATCTTATTTATTTATTTCATCACATCATCGTCACAAACTGAAATAGCATTTTTCTCCTTTCTTGTTCTTCACCTTTCGACAGATCCGTGCAGTCATCCATGAACACGCGGAGCATTTGAGTCAAAGTAGTTAATGAGTATTTACATCCTGCAGGCGATAATTACAGTTACTTTGTTGTTTATCCATCACACGATCAGAACCCAAGGCTTTAATTTGCTGGACTTTTGTGATTGTTTGTTTTTAGTAGCTGGCGGATGTGGTCGTGCAGTACTATTTTTTAGTCAAGTTGTGAATGACAGCATGAAGAGAAAAGAGACCTTAAAAGTCATTAGAAAAAAAACTGTTTAATTCTATATGTTACCGGTTTATATTAAGTAAATCCTGGGAAAAAATGACAATTACATCATGTTTTATATCAGGCTGTGTTAAAAACAAAAATAATATCATTTTTTTTGTTTGTTTGTTTTTTTTGTGCAGTTCCCCACATTTAAGAAGCTGGTATCATGAAATGTTCGGAGTCCTATCATCATTACGTACACATACAATCAACGAGGTGAACCCAACCGCTGGATTATTTTCTGTCAACAAATCAATTAGTCAAACCATGATTTCCTCAAAGTATCTGAAGAATGTCTCGACTGATGAGTTCCATCGGCTGCTTGGGCTTGATTGATCTGACAGGGCTCTGCGGTTATTGGCACAGCTCAGATCAATGCAAATGATCTTTTTTTAACCCATACAGACCCAATGGTACTTGGGTGGCAGCTCCCAAATGAATCATTTCTATATTCAACCCATCTTAGGTGTTTTTTCACTGTTTATTATAATATTTATTTTCAGACTTTTCTGTGTATATTGCGTGTCTTTCTATATTTCATTCTCTGATCAAATATATGTTCATAAAAACTGTGTTGATTCAAAGGTTATTGTATAAAAAGTGAGAAAACTCAAGAAAAGTGACTTTCAGGAAAGTGTATCATCATTAACTGAACACAAACCCAGTGTGTCCATCCACTGTCATTGATTCAACTCCATGGGTTTTACTGATGAATCAATGTTGTAGAAGATGATGGTGTTTCCATGGTAACTATGCAGCCTCTGAACATCCAAATGGGACATAATAAATTAAAGAAAATGCTTGGATCGGATGACCATGAAAAGATGAGTAACTGTATTTTACACCATTTACTGACACGTATGGATTATTGGATCAACAAGTATTAAACAGTTTAGATCAGTAGATGGTTTTGGTCACCAGGGGTTGTTTGGGTCTTTATGGTTTAAAATAGACCAGCTAATAGAAACTTTTCTATTAGCTTTTCAGAATGACAGTTCTCTGCAGGAATGACAGTTCTCTGCAGGATCTCGCCTTCTGCTTTTGTTTGCATCGTCGGACCCAAAGTTAGAGTCAGAGTCCCAGGTCGGACTGAAGGAATGTGGTCCCATGGTGTGAATCTGACTCACAGCTGCCCTCGACCCACCACTGCGGGGGGGGGGGGCAGACAGAACTGGCAGGGGAGGGGAGGACACCGACTATGAGCTCCAAAGAGTATGTGACCCCTGCAGTAAGATTTATTAAAGCGATAATTCACTGCAAAAACCAAAAAAAAAAAAAAACAGAGCTTTCTCACCTCAAGGTCAGGACAGAGATTGACTCACGAAGCATAATTCACAAGTTAACAGAACCGCTGGTCATGAAAAGACTAATATGTACGTAACTGATCATGCATTTATAATGTCACTGACGCTGGAGACTTTCAATACTCAGCCTAATTGCTCACAAAATATTGGATCTAATATGTTGAACATGGTCATTGAAATGTATTAGTATGACCTATCATTGTGCCGTAATGGAAGAACATTTATTTATTGATTATTATTTTCTATAACGAACTTATTTATAATCTCCTCAGATCGGAATAAAAATGTAATATTGCTTAAATGTTACTGAATGTGTATTTTTTCCCCCACGTTTAATTCACTGATTATTAATTAAGGTCAGAGTAACTTCAAAGGTTATTATATCAAAAATAGAGAAAACTGAAGAAAAAGAGAATCTTTCAGTTAAATCTGTCATTAATTGAACATAAACACAGTGTGTCCATCTACCGTCATTGAACCAACTCCATGGGTTTTAGTGGTGAATCAAAGTTGTAGAATATGCCATTGTTTCCAAGGTAACCACAGAGCCTCTGAACGTCCACATGGGTCACATCTGATGACCGTGAAAATACGAATAACTGTATTTTACACCAATTATTGACATGGATTGACACAGTTAGTGGATCAACAGGTATTAAACATTGGAGTTGACTTGATGCTTTTTAAATATTATTTCATATTAGTAGATGGGGGATGTTTTGGTTCTTTATGGGTTAATGTTCTGCTGAGATTCATGGAACGTGCAGTTTTCCACACAACCTTGTTTAATCTTGATCTGTACAACATGCGCAGACGTGAAAACCTCTTCAGACCATGTTTTGTATTGGGGCTGGTTTAATTCATTTATGGCACGAAAACATTTTTTGGGGTGGTTTCAATTTTTGCAGCGATTGGGGGGAACTTAAACCAAGCTGTTATCCTCAGTAAGAAAAAAAGAAGAGAAGCAAACAAAAGTAAAAGACAGGCGGCGTCTGACATGAAAACAATTACAATCACGGCAGCATCACACACACCTATGAAGTATACTGCAATAGAGTTCACACGGATGATGCCCCCAGGCTGTTGATCCAACTGGACCAAATGAACCAGTGCAACCATAGCGATGACCTCGACTTGAACTCTCAGGTGTCCCAGTACGTACAGGATAATGTTTTCACTGGCTCCTGAATACGACGTGCTTCCATTTCACGTGTCCTTGTTTGCTGAAAGCAGATTACAAGGAGTGTTCTCACATTAGGACGTAGCAGTGAATAGCTGCAATGAACAGCTGAGAGGTGGGGGTTGGGGGGTGGGGGTGTGGAAGGCCTCTCCATGGTAGATGCTGAGCTGGTAGATGTGAACTGACGTGTCTTTTGTATCAAGGCCACTTCAAGGCTGCCGTCTGCTCACTGCTATATGATTCCTTCAGACTTTATTTTTTTGTCCTGCCCCCGTTAAACTGCCACTGTGTTTTTCCCAGAAGGAAATGTAATGAATTTTTAATTGAAGAATAAATGAATCTTTAATGGCACATTTTACATAAAAATGGAGCTTAAGACAGAAAGCACTGCGGGATTACAGTCAGTTTAAAAATGCAGCCAAAAATAGGAATTGATAATGAGTACAAATTAATCTGTAATTGGTAAAAATAAAAGTAGGAATGAGGCTAAAATGCATTTCAGACAGCGAAGTGACGGGTGGTGATTTGAGCTGTGATTTGAACATTATACTCATATTGAATAATTTTGCCTTAAGTATAGATAGAGCCTGACAACATGGACGAAAACTTCACTTTTTTCTTTTCTTATTGTGATATTTTTGTCATGGCCAGCCTATGCTGGGGCTGGGCCACACCCTCTCCCTCAAGGGACTGGAACTAATTTTCAACACCTGGGCCACGCTGCTCAGCTGGGGCTGATTGCCCAGCTATTTAAGAAGCTCATTGCCAGCCAGCAGTGTGGCCTCATAAACATCTACACCTTCTTCATCCTGCAATAACCTGGACATACTTGTGATTCACATGGACTCTGATCTGGACTGTGGTCTCCTGTCTTTTCCTTCTTTGATATGGACTCTGGTTGTGTTCAACAAGGTTTGGTTTTCATGTGTAGTGTGTTTGTTTTCTGGTCTTTGTGGTAGTTCTGTGTGTTAAGTGGTGTGATATATGTTGTTATTGGTTGTGGTTAAGTTACGTGTGTGTATATTCAGTTAATAAATGTTCTATGTTTCCCTTCAATCTCATGCAATTGATCTTCTCCCTTTCCCCAACCGTGACAATTTTATGTCTGTGAACTGCAGGAAGTGATTTCCCCTCACGAAATGTTAAAGGCCTATAGTATCGTAGGAACACTGCAGGGGAACATGATTCAATACACATCCTTTACTAAAACTATGTATATGTCATTTATAACTGAGAAAACAGATTCACAGTTAAATCAGAGAATTTATTAAGAAAAGAAAACATAAGGAAGAAGCTGGTGGAGCTGGTGAAGTGTCCGTTCTGTTAAGAGAGTCCTGGCGGCCACTGCTGTTGTCCTTTTTGTATCCCCAGCAACTGTTTCCGTTGTGGTTGCATCACCTTTATCAGACTATATCTATTAAAAACTCCCTCTGCTCCTCCATATGTGCAATCCCACCTCCTTCTCATTTTCTCCCAAAAATTGAAATCATCCAAAAAAAAAAATATCCCGAACCATTGTTCTGTTCAAAGTCATGGTTTGGGTCAAACTACAAAGTCTGGGAGTTTAGACAAAGCGAGTTAAGCAACAAAGCCTTTAAAAACAGTGTGGTCTGTTTTCATTTCTCGCGTTGGCGGCTTCTGAAGAACTCAGCTGTTGCGCCAAGGAAATTCTGTTTTTGTTCTCATCTGTTAGTCTGTTAGTTTGCTGCAGATCCTTGAAGAACCTTAACAGAATGAAATGACACCTGGTGAAACAAGCGACAGGTTTGGTGTGACTGCAGCACTAATATTATTCCAATAAATTCTTTTTCAACAAATCAACAATACAGGTACACGTCCAAATTTTTCTAACACAGACATTTTGACATTCTTTTAACTGTGTCCTATTGCTGCAAAAATGCATTAAGTCGATATTTAATGTGAAGTTTTAGGTTAGTATTTCCTAAATGTATGAATCCAGACTGGATCATGGTGCTTTTTCAAACTCATGCCTCTCATGCTCATTGCATGTACTGACACAATAAGGAATGTTTCTGTTTTGTCTTCATTGTTACTCAAAACAACATCCTCTGAGCTGAAAATGGCCTTATGTGACATTTTCTTTCGGGATTTGGTCTATTTAATACCACAAAATGTTTCTTGTGTGCATGTTCCATCCAGTGGATGGGACAGTATTTTCCAAAAGCACTGATGGTGCATCATGTTCTTGAACAGGAGTTTTTACCTCAAGCCCAGAGTGATAGTGGCTAATACCAGTGCTAGGTAAGGATGAGTCTGTTTCATATGTGCAGTATCTGTTAATTAGCCTTTTTCCATTTTGAACAACAAGAAACAGAAAAAAAAAATAGGAGTTTGTTTTCACAGGTTCCAGAACCAACACATGACCAAAAGGAAAAACAGCACTTCATCGTATAAACCCTCTCACAAATAGAGGACAAATGTCTAGACCAATGTATCAGAATTAGTCATAGACTTCCTTTATTGTCATTACACAGACACATACACTGAATCTGACAACGAAATGTCATACATTGGCAACTGATAACACAAAATGAATATGGACAATACAGAAGTTGCCTTTATTGTCATTGTAACAAAAGATACAAGTTTGAGTGGCATCTCCCCTTTGTACAGACATTGTTATATTAGTGAACAAAATTAAAAGATTAAAATGTAATCATACAAAAACACCCAGAATGAGTACTAGACAACCAGAATGAGTACTAGTATTTACGGAGGTAGAGGTACGTATTATGCACGTATGATAAAGTGACCAGAGATGGAAAGTCCTGTGCAGGGTTAGGTGGAAGTGACCACTAATGTAAAGTGCAGTGTAAAATGAATATAGAATGACTTTACCCCTAACACAGAGGGATCTGGGTAGTTTGGTGTGTGTGTGCGTGTGTGTTTAGTTTTCTTTTCTTTTTCCATTTGTAGTGGTTGTGGGTTCTGCCTTCTGTGGAGAAGCCTCCTGACACTCTAACTGTGATTAAGAGCAATCCAAATAAGCTTTACCTGACTTGATTATGCACAGACCTCTGGGGAATCTGTCTCATGACATTTAAGTCAGAGACAAGTGAACTTCTATTCCCCTTATGTCTGCATTGAAGGAGTGCTTTATTAAATCTGCAGTGAGATTCAGCTATATTTATTTAGTTTCCTACTAAATTTTGGCAGTGTTGGAAAGGTTTGTTTTTTTCTGAGTGTTCACGTAACCAGACATACACATGTCATTGTTATGTGCAGTTCAACAAATACCAAACAAATACATGTATGGCAAATGATGCATTATGATATTAATATGAGACTGGGATTAGACCTGCTATCAGCTATAGCTCTATAAAATGGAGACCAATGGGGAAAAAAATGCTGATTTTCTATAAAGTGTTAATATACATTAGAAGAAGCCATAAAAATGTAATAAATGCAGATGCATCTCTGTTGTAGTGTTTCTGTATGGGCAAAAAAAAAAATCTGAGTTTAATTTCATTAAGTGCTATGTTATGTGACAATGACTGATGACTGGAAGAAATCCTGACCGTTATTTTTTTATTTTTATTTTTTTCATATGTGAATACAACAAATAAGTGAAGGCATTTTGTGAAGGACAATGCAAATTAAATGCTACCAAAATTCTGCTCTTTAGGAACGTCTCTATATCTGCCATCCGCAATGTTATTACATGCAGTTGTTCAGTCTTTCCCTGGTAAATCAACATCATTTCTCTTCTGCAACACTTCTGAAATACTCAATTTGTCATTTCTGAAGAGGCTCATGAGCATCACTTTATCGACGAAGAATGTCTCAATTTATAAACCCACTGTCTAAATGAGTGTGTTTTTCCAGTTGTAAAAATTAAATCCTTTCAGCTCATAAGTGTATGTGCGCTCCTCTCCTGAAGGATGTGATGGATGAAATTTGACAGATACGCTCCATTATTTTTATTTGACTAACCAGGAGCCGTTGGAGAGACGGTGATGGTGACGAAGTAATAGAAGAGAACTTTGCATTGAATAAACCCAAACAACTGCTTAAAAGCTCCTTTTGTTGTGATCAGATAAACCACCACAGGGAACTTCATTCTGTAGGTGTTTGTTTCCTGCATCTGACCTTGATGCTCTCTATGTTTCCAGCAGAGGAAGTGGAGCGGCTCGCAGCGATGCGCTCTGATTCGCTGGTGCCCGGAACGCACACGCCTCCGATTCGACGGCGAAGCAAGTTCGCCAACCTCGGACGTCTCTTTAAACCGTGGAAATGGAGAAAGAAGAAGAGCGAGAAGTTCAAGCAGACCTCTGCGGGTGAGAAGCAAAAGAACCACCGTACACTGTCCACACTCCGCCTCCATTATCACCCTGCTCAGGTCCTCCTCCCTCTCCTCCTGTAATCTGCTTCCTTCACCACTCGCATCTCCTCCAGTAGATGGATGTCTCCCTGTTGCATATAGCAACAGCAGGGTTGATGAATGGGAGCGTAGGGTCTGTGCTGCAGAGTGGATGGTGATATAGGGGCTGCAGCAGAGATGTCCAGTGTATGATTATGGTTATTTAAGAGGCTGAAACCTCAGGTCAGCGGCTGGGGCTGTTTTTCAACCAAACAATCTGTAGACCTAAGCATCTACACCACTCACCAATACCATCTGCTCCTGTTTAATATCTACTGACCCACTAATACTATCAATACATGTACATGATAATAAATGAAAATAAATGCACTCCGTCAGCTTTTCATTGATATCAGATATGATCCATTTGGACGTTGAGTGGCTCCATAATGAACATTCACCAGTAAACCCATATTGTCTGACAAATGACAGTGACTTTGACACTTTTTTATGTTCAGTTGATGATATTTTTTTTGTAGAAAATGTCAGTTTTTCTTCAGTTTTCTCTGTTTTGATAAATTAACTTTTGAATAATCTCTGAGCTTTTATGAACATCTATATAAATTAGTGAATGAATACAGGAAAATACACTCAAAAATGCTAAATTCAGAGAATAATATAGGAAACGCTGATAAAACACTTGAAAGAGAATAAAACATTTAGAAGTGACGAAAATAGTAGTGGGTCTTTATGGGTTAATGGAATGGTACAACTTTATTTGATGAATAGACATTCAAATAGAAAAAAAGGAATATATCACATTTTGCACCATATTAGAAACTGACATCAGACGTCTGTCTGACTATATAAGTATATAATAGACTTTATTGTCATTGTATTTCCATACAATGAAACGTGTGATGTGTATGAATATTTATCTATGAAAAAAAGCTCTGTTTGATATTACTGTTTTGTCTTAAATGCATTAAATGTACTATATTTACACTTAGACCCCACCTACAGTGGTGACAAACCCATTCATACAATGATGTACATACAGAGTGTACATTTGGAACACAGCCACACAGCTACAGTAAAAGCTTTAGTATCCATCAGGGACGTAAACAAGATGTTAAGGATTATTTACTTGCAGCAACAAATGGGCTTTAAATGGTGATTGTCAGTGTGTTGTTAGCTCTGGGGTGTACCAACCCTCAGCCTTGTATCTGAAGAAATCTGGATGTTATTGTGTACAGTTTGTCTGAGCTACAATATGCACGCAGCAATAAGCTGTGAAGTGGAGGATAGTGGAAGCTGTTGTTGTTTGTCAGCTGGCTGAACTGAGCTGCATCCTGTTCTCACTGAGAGACTCCAGCTCGTGGCAGACGGAGACCAAGGCATCCCGCGGCCAAGCTGTTCCCCCAGCTGTCGCAGCAGTGCATAGTGGCTTTTACAGCACACAAGTACAGCCACGATTCCATTAAATGTTAAGAAAAAAATGTGACGGTATAAGCCAGTGGTTCTCAAACGTTTTACAGTGGAGTAACCCCCAAAGTGTTTTTTTGGGGTTTTTTTTAGCCAAGTACCCTCAAGTCTAACTTCAGCATCTTTGATTGAAAATATAAGGGGAAACAAATCTTTTATAAGTAAAGGTTGGTTGCAGAATATAAGCTGAAAAGTGCTCTCTTTAATTGACTAGAAAAATAAATGAATTGGTCCTGAACGAATAAATGAACCTTTCTTATTCTTGTTTTTAAAATATTACCAAAATACCAAGTATTTAAACGCATGGAAAATTAAATGAGGTCAGTGGTGTCAAATTGTTTGTATGAGTGTTTTTATTGTATTTACTTCAATCTTAATTCTCCTGATTTATATTGTATTCAGTACATGATGACTTATTTAATGTACTATATTTTTCAAGTACCCCCTGGGCTCTGTCCAAGTACCCCTGAGAATACATGTATTCCCCCCCACCCCACCTTAAGAAAGACAAGTATAGGCTATGTTTGACAAAACATGTGAGAGGGAGTTGAGCATTCTGTGAGTGTCTTCCAACTAAAATGACGTGGTCATCTGAGAAATTTGGAAACACAAATTAACTCAGTACAGAAAAATACTTTTAAAAAATCCAACAGGGTCTTCAATCTACTCAATGCATGATGGTCTTCAGGCACCATTCAATCCTGGCAATGACTGTTTTGGAGAGACAGCAGAGGTTAGGATTGGTTGTCATGGCAGCAGATATTTGCCGCCTCCCATCACTTCTTCATTTCTGGAGGCAGACTATACTATGTGTTGTTGTGCTTCAGAATTTCATATTTTCTCCCTTTTTTTGATGCAGTTGGCTGTTGTCGTGCTGTATTTTGTTTTGGATATCGTTCACACACTTTGCATGCGGCTTATTGATGGATTCTACTCCAGGCACAAAAACTGGCACAAGGAAGTAAAGATGTTTCGTCGGTGCTGGTCACATGATCCTCGTCAAGGAACTGTTCTGTGTTATCACAAAGAAGGTGACCGTGTGTGTGTAGATGATGCAACATATAATGAGTCTTGGTGGTTGTTTTTGTACACCTGACTTTTCCACGTATTAATGATGAGCATCTGACTTACATATGGATCGAAATCCTTTTAATGGTTAATATGAAATAAGCCTAAGATCACTCGGACTCACTGTTTATCTGCAGCTCCAAGCTTCAGTCATAAGTTGCTGGGAACCAGTGGTGATGGTGGCGTTCAGTTTGAACAAACCACAGCAGATGATGTGTTCCTCCACAAGAACACAACACTCTGGATCTGAAACAAATGTCCTTAGAGTCGGAGTTGTCTGTTTAGTTTGTTTTGTTTTCTCACAGTTTGGTTTTCTGACCGTGTTTTTTGCATTCCTCAGTGTTGGAGAGGAAGATGTCCACTCGCCAAAGCAGAGAAGAGCTCATCAAGAAAGGAGTACTGAAGGAGGTTTATGAGAAAGGTGAGGAAGACCAGAAGACCTGAGGTGCTACATATCCTGATACTGAAACCCCTTTTTAGTCAGCACTCATGTTCTGGGAATATTTCACCTTTTTTCCAGATCAATATCTGTGTAGATTCATTTGGTGGATCATTTGCTCCCACCTCTATCTCCTCTGGATGTTGTAACAAAGGTGGCAGGGTTTGTATGGGTGCTTGAAAACCTTGAAATTGCTTGGATTTTAATGCTGTTTTTTCAAGGTTTGAAAAATGCCTGAATTTTGGGTGATGTGCTTATAAATACTTGAAATTGTTAACATATTTCGGGGTTGTCTGACTAAATGGACTACATATGAATTGCAGAGATGGTTTACAAGTGACGCCTTCACAACTCACGCTCTGATGGCTTTTGTGAGCGCTGGATTGTCATGTGACATGCCCCCAACAGCAGCATGAGAACAACGTCCTGCGAGCTTGTCTTTTTAACATTGGCTCTAAAACTAAAAGTGCAAACAGTGAATAAAAACATGTAGAATGTAGAAGCGCTATAGGATGGGTCTGAATATCCTTGTCAATTGGGGACAATTATTAGCGGCTGGGGTTGGCCCTAATAACTCATTATATGTTGTATCATCTACCTTCTTTGTGATAACACAGAACAGTACCTTGACGAGGATCATGTGACCAACACACTCTAAACATCTCGAGGGCAGCAGGAGCTCAGGCGGTAGAGCAGGTCCTCCAATAACCAAAGCGTTGGTGGTTTGATTCCCCCTCTGTCCTGGTTATGACACTTCACCCACTTTGCCTCCAGTGTATGAATGATCCCTGCGATCCCTGATGAACTGGCGAGTTGTCCAGGGTGCC
>JAPTHA010000019.1:10026935-10037150 GCA_029814585.1 Gymnapogon annona | reverse complement strand
CCCCCAACGTGGTGCATTTTAAAATCAAAACTTTGTGCCATAAAAAGACAATTGCATGGTGCCCTCAGGTCGACTTCAGGTACATATTTTTCTCAATCTTTGGCTGTGAAGAATGCTAAGAGGCTTCCCTTTTTTTTGGATAAAACTTTGTGTTCTCCTCTGCTTTCTAAACTTTGTGCTATTTTGAAACAGCATTTTAGATGTTTACTCAGAATAAAAGAGAGGCTGTGTTTACAGGTCATTCAGCCACAATAGAAAACTCATTCATGACATGATTCATTTTACTCAGTGTCATGTTCACTGCTTAAATTATGTCCAAATCCATTTAAATAAACTGATCCTTCCATCCCACTGGGATTATTTTCAACATGAAGAGTTGATTTTTTAAAAAATTATTATTATTTAATCATCAGCTTTGTTCATTTTACTGCAAATATATATATCTGTGTGTGTGTATGTGTGTTCCTCACATTAGTTAATGTGAGGAATTACTGAGAATTGCCTTGAAAAAACTCTTACTCCTCCAATCCCTACATTTAAATAGTTTATTCCATTTTCCCTGTGGATTAATAATATTGATCAGTATCTGTGGCAAGAATATTGTCTCTTTCTTTCTTAAGCCGCTGTTTAGGTACACCGACAGTTCTGCCTTCTCTACTTTTTACTAATGCACATCCTGTGATTATTGCTCATCTTCCTCGTTTGTCTTTGTGCAGAAGGTGCATCCCCAGCCATACGGGAGGAGGTGAAGATAGAGAATGGTCGCTCTCCGGTGCTCTGTTCGGGCCTGTCAGAGCCTGAAGGTACTGAGATGATGGAGGGAGCCACTGCAGGTGTAGGTGAGCGCCACTGACTCTGCATTAATTTCTTCTACTCTCACATCACGCTGAGGCCCCTGTTTGATGTATTTGGCTTCTGCCTTCTCAGGCTTGTTGGAGTTTCAGATGGCCAGTGAAGGCATGTCTCAACAGGATCACACTCAGAAGGCAAACCAGGCTCCATCCACAAAGAAGCCCGCTGTGTATGCCTCTGAAAGTGTCGAATCGACGCTTCCCAGACCTCCTGTACTTCATAAACAGCCTCCTGCGCTGCCACCCAAACCCTTCAACAGGCTACCCAATCACATCACAGGTGGGACCAGATCTAAATGTGTACAGGAAAATTAGACGTAACAAGAAGAAAAACACACTTAATAGAATATCACTGTTCATGCATTCTGTCTCCATGAATAGTTATAGTACAGTATTAAGAGTAAAGGTAGATCATCAGCATCATTTAAAAAGGTAATCAGTTGACTTATTGAGATTGTATTTGGCCCTATTTCACCATCATGGCTGGGATACGCTATGAATAAATAGCTTCATATTGTATCTGGGTATAACAACTAATTAATTTCTTCATGTAAAGTCTGTGGAAGTGTTGACTGAAGAAATGTCAACACGTCAGCAAGAAATCCCTCAATCTCAGCCGGTGACAGTTTGACAGCTCTAAGTATGAATGTCTCACGCTGGGACTGGGCCATGAATACTTTACAATCAATGAGCCCATTTACTTGCACTAAAACTTCAGCCATTATCCGATTTCTGGACTTATCGGAATATTAACAAATATTAATGTAATAGGCATAATCTGATATGTTTGATCAGATAATAACACTAATCTGATTACGAGACATCAAATTAACACACCTGGATTCCTCCACCATACTTTGAGTTCTTCACACATGCATAGTCGTCCATCTGATTTGTTTTGTGGAAAATAGAAGTGATATAATACAGTAATACCAACAATAAGGAAGTTTGAATCTGATAATGAACTGAAACATGTAAACCAGAGTTTTAGCATTGTTATATTTCTGAAGTGTGTCTGAATGTGTCAGATCTGATTATTACTATTATCTGATTGATCCTTGTAAGATTGTCCTGATCGCGTAAACAGTCTCAGTGGCTTTTGTTTACCTCCTCAGTTGAAGTCCACGTGTAAACTTGTGCGTGTCTGACTTGTCCTATCGTCCTTCCTGTGCAGAGGGCGGCCCTGTGAAGCTGCCATGTATGTCGGTGAAGTTGTCTCCTCCTCTACCTCCAAAGAAGCTCTTGATCTCCGTACCTGCAGGGAGCATGGAGCCCTCTTCGCTCACCTTCCAGAAGTGCCCCGCCCCCCCCAGCCATGCCCCAATGGGGGCCCACTCCCTCCAATATGGGACGCTGCCTGTCCCCCTGCACCCCCCCAGCCGAATCATTGAGGAACTTAACAAGACGCTGGCGCTCACCATGCAGAGGTTTGAGAGGTGAGCCTTGGCCTATTGAAAGCCAAAGCCAAAGACAAACTTAATAAGGCCACTGATTCTGTCATTTTAAATTATACTGATGGTCTAATACTCTGAGTGTTGTATGATAACTATTAATGGAGACTGAATGCAGGAACAGTGAATATATATCTATTTTTAGTTAATTAATTGTGTTTTTCTTATTATGACTCATTTTCACATACACATTTTTCAGCTAAAGGGAAACATAGCCCCATCTTTGCATTGTTTTTTGGTCTCTTTAAGTAAAAAAACACACATCTCACATGTGGCTCATATCCCACAATAGGATTTTTTTTGTCCATATCATGTATCCCTGACTTCAGGTTTCCTCCAGTGCAGTTATACTTTTATCATCAAATACAATCAAATAACCTTTGCTTAAGAGAGAGGCAAAATCTTGTACTTTGTGTGTATAGTTTTTCTCGGTGGTTCTGTGCTCCATCCACTTGGCTCTTTATAAACACTCACCCCCTCTGTGTTTTTTTTTTTTTTTGTTAGAAGCATACTGGCCACATTCGCCTGCTCCGCCCACCGTCATCCATCACTCTGATTTGTTGCCCGTCTAAAGACTCATTTGGTGCAGGTCAACCTCTGTTCCCTGCAGCTGTTATCTCTTTAAGTCATTTTGTCATCCAGCTTTATTCACATGCTACTTTATTGTTTTTCAATTACTAGAGTTGTGGTCATTCCTTTAAGCCTGTATCTGATTAAGAGCTACTTATTTTCTTTGAAGCAACTCATGTCGGGTTTTAATATTTCCATAGCATCACTACATTAGAATGTTTACGATATAACATTCAGTTCATCACACTCTGCCGCCTGGTCTGTTTAGGCGCCCTCCTGTTATTTTACGCCTTAAACCCGCCGCTTCATGCGACACTGAGCATACCTGTGACCTTTGCCCTTTTCCCATCCATTCCCAGCTCCATGATGCACGCTGTTCCCACGGTGATGATCGAGTGTGATGACGACAAAGAGAACCTCCCCAACGAGGCGGACTACGAGGATCTGCCGGGTATGTACAAGGACGAAGAGGGGGAGGAGGAGGAGGAGGAAGAGGAAGACGAGGAGGACGAGGTGGAGGATGATGAAGAGGAGGAAGAAGACGAGGAGGAAGATGATGATACTTTACTGACAAGTGGGTGTCTCTGGTTTTATGTTTCTCTTGTTAAATAGCACAGTGTATTTCCTGTCATGGTCATATCTGATCATAAATGTGTACACATTGTATAAATAAGGTTTTATTAACACAAAGAAAGTACACATGACTAAATGAGAAATGCAACCCTTCATTAATTGTTGAATTAAATAAATAATTGCTTATGCATTTTCTTTCAAGCTGGGTTCAGGTGGTAGAAAAATCAGCCACAAAAGATGCCTTCGACAAGATATTAAAGAATGACAGTATGATGAAGGTAAATGTTCTACAGATTGTTCATGGAAAAGGTAAAATAATGGGATGGGATAGGAACAGCATTGTTTTACCATTTGTATAGAATGAGCAAAATTAATGACAACAGAAAAGAATAATAATGATAATGACAACACTTACAACAACCACAAAAGTAACAACAATAGTGATAATGACAAGAAGAAGAATAACAGTAACAATAATCACAATATTAATCATCATAAAATAAACCGGCCAAACATTAGAAATGTTTATCATTTAGTTTTTTCAAAAGGTTGTAATATCTTAAAGACTTCAGTATTTTTTGTCATTTCTGATGTCAGAAATCTCTAAACATATGTTATTCCTGCTCATTTGGGATTGTGTCAGCAATGTGATTTATTCAATAAAACAAAACTGCAGAAATGAAATATTTCTAACAACATGTAAACAAAAAAAACCTGTGAGGAACACAGTGATCATATTCATCTTTTTTTGGATTTTCATTAAACAATTGGACAGTTTTTCAGTGAAGACTAGGAAGAGTTAAAAACATTTTTGTCACCTAAAACAGTGCAGTGCTATATTTAGCAGAGACGGTGGGAAACGTACAAAATGGGACCATTATCACAAGGATCTGTTTTTCAGCCGCTGAGAAAGCAGTCAGAGGGACGATGCAAGAGCTCTACGTGGACTGAGAACATAGATAATCTCCTCATAACATTGCAAAGTTAATGAAATATAAAATATTCAATGAAATGAAATATTCAACTATTGAGTTATAGAGTCTATAGATATAAAGAATTATACGACATATAGGTATCCGGCAGTACTTCATTCTGATAGTGTTTGATTCTTAATACTGCTAATGCATCTTTGGAGTAAAACAAGGGGTTAAAACCAGTCCTAAGTATATTTTACGCTACATAGAGACAAATCCACTATTGATTGATTTCTGTTCAGTTCTACCACTTTCTGATCCATTGTTTGTTGTTTGTTTAAACAAAATGAAAAGCAATTAAAAAAGACAGGGAAAAGCAATCAGATCAGCTGCCAAAAAAGAGCAATAAACTGGGACAACAAAGCTCAGAACGATAATGACTAGAGCGGAATCTATAGAGCAGTAAAAAGCAGGATTAGTCACAGCAGAGCAGAGCCGATTTCACTTCTGCTATGATCAATTCACCCACTGGTCATGAGGCTTCTACGAAGAGACTCAGACAACACTGGTGTGGGTTTTATTCCTGGCTTGGTCCTGCCTGGTCTCTCCCTCTTCCACCTCCTTACAGGTGACCACTCGGACAGGTTGGGCTATGCCTGAGCTGGGGATGTGGCCCCAGCATTCTAAGGGCCCTGTCGAAGTCAACCCGGAGGCACACAGACGCCGTGATGCATGCTGGCGTTGTCCATTTGTTTGATATGCGATGCATGTAATACCATGCGTCAGGGCGGCTGTGGCTCAGTTGGTAGAGCGGGTCGTCCAACGGCTGAAGGGTTGGCCGTTCGAATCCTGGCTTTGACTGTCCACACTAAATTGCTTCCAGTGGTGTAGCAGCTGTCCACTGGTGTGTGAATGTGAGGCTAATGTAAAGCGCTTTGAGTGCCTTCAATGTGAAAAGCGCTATAGAAATGCAATCCATTTACCATCCGATATGCAGGCGATTTAATAAAATAAATAAACCTCTTTTCGTAGCATTGCCTATATCATTCCATCTTCAGTAACTATTTAGATCTGATTATCGCTTGGTGTGAACGATGGACTGTACCTGACTCTGCTGACCCCTAAGTCTACTTGCGAGGTGTTGCATTTTCGCTTGACTTCAATGTGTTAACTATGAAAGGCAATGCGTCGTATGTGTGGCTCGTGCACATGTGGACTATGTAGGCAGCCTTGCACTGTGACTTGGTTGAAGGTGTATTTCCAGTTGGCGTTCACTCTGCTTCACCTTCAGGAGGGGTGTCGGTGATTTTGGGTGGAGACGTCTGTAGCAGTTCAGTCTGGTCTCCTGACCTGTCACCACCTGATGTAGACGATTCCATCAGGGGTTGGTGTGTTTACTAGTATGATGGCCGCAGGTGGCTGGGGCTCTTCCTGCCCTACCTAGCTGGGAGTGTGTGGCCCCAGCGGTAACAGTACCGGTGTGATGGTTACTGGGGCAACGGTTGCCAGCAGCAGCATTTTCCTCTCTCTCTGCTCTGAGCCTTGATACCATCAGCGCCTCCTTCTCTTACTTTATTATTACCTTTTACTTTGTTACAGTGTCTTGATTATTGTTGGCATCCTGCTGAGTTTGTTTTGTCAAAACGGGGGCTCATCCTAAGTGACTTATTTGGATGATGTTTTATTTGTCTGTGGCTGCGGGTCACTTAATCACTATAAGAAGGTAAGTAGAAAAACTGTTTAGACCATGAGTGTCAAACTCATTTCAGTTCAGGATCCAAATTCAGCCACATTTGTTGTGAAGTGGGCGGGACCAGTACAAAAAAAACTTTATCTGTGTCTGTTTAGATGAAAATCTATAGGGAAGTAAAAACTAGGATTAGCACAGCTGAGCCTCATCAATTTCACTTCTTGTGTGATCGATTCAGGCACACTGGCCATGAAGGTTCTACGGAAGGACTCTCTGGCCATCAAACTGAGTAACCGTCCATCCAAGAGGGAGCTGGAGGAGAAGAACATCCTGCCCCTACAGTCGGACCAGGAGAGGCTCGAGTCCCGCCAGCAAATGGCCACAAAACTCACCAGGTACGACACACTCCTCATGCAAACAAACAGATGTATAACAGGTTGAATCCCGAAGACGCTTCAGAACAGGAAACCACAGATCTAGACAGAGACGGAGGACAGCAGAGGCAGAAAACAAAGGAACAGACAGCAGAGGATGTATTATGACCATTTAATTTCCTTTTCTTATTGACAATTGGCATCAAGCAAACATCTCCATCAGGTCCCAGTTTCAGGAAGTAGGATGAGCAAACTCTGAAGTGAACAGTGAACTCTGAGAAGGGAAAGTCTGAGCTTCATTTTCTGAACAGCTGATCAGAGTTAGAACAACTGCCTGGTGAGTGAAACACCACATTATCACTGTTCACAGAAGCAATGTGTAAGGAACGAGGGCTCATATTAAGTCAATGAAGGTGCAAAAGTATAGTCTTATATATGTGGACTGGGTGAACATTACAGTTGGGAATCTTATTCTAAAAACCAAAAAGAGACGCATTTTGATGCACATCCCCAGTACATGATCATGTTAAAACCATTCCAGTTTAGAGCAGGGTTGTCAAAATCATTTCAGTTCAGGGGCCAAATTCAGACAGATTTAGTGTGAAGTGGGCGGGGCCAGTGAAATAATAACAGAGTTCTATATCTTCTTATTAATGGATTGCACTTATATAGTGCTTTTCTTAGACTTAGACTTCCTTTATTGTCAGTGTACAGACCCACACAGCGGGTCTGGAAACGAAATGTCGTTACTTGGCAACTGTAAAACACAGCATAATACAATATGTTACTAAAGCCATCAGTGACTGCAGTGCAAGTTGACATCATATAATTGTCTGTTTATACACATATACCAACACACGCATATACTGTATATATGTGTGTGTGTGTGTGTATGTATAAGTATATATAATATATATAATACATATATAATAATAATAATATATAATATATATTCTACGCATCATATGTGCCCAAAGCGCTTTACATTGGCCTCACATTCACCCATTCACACACACATTCACACACACGTTCACACACCAGTGGGTGATAATGTCAACTCCAAACTTTCCTTATATGATGAAAATGTTTACATCTAAAACTATCCTTTAAAACAATGTGAATAGCTTTAACAACCCCAAAACTATTAAGAAAAATAAATAAGAAATTAATAATAAATAATAATTTTTACAGTATTATACCTCATTTTATAATTTATACATGTACATTACAACTTAGAGATCACAATGGATCTATAAACACAAAAGTTAACAGGTAGTTCTTAAAATCACACTTGTGTTAATTCATTTCAGGTTATTTGTTTTTTTTTGTGAAATGATACTTTGTTTTAGTGTAAATACAGGAAATTACATGAGAATAATGTTTACAACATTACAAGATTAGATTTTGAAGTTGTGAGTATTTATAGGTTATTATGATCATACTTTTCCCAGTCTATACATGGAACCTAAATTATATATTTTGCAAGTATCTTCTATATAATTTTTGCATTTTACAAATTCATCCCCCGGGCTAGATTGAATCCTTTGGTTGGCCGCATTTGGCCCCCGGGCCGCATATTTGATACCCCTGATCTAGAGGCTTTGATAGGATCCTACGTCTCCACTACCTTTAAAGAGTTTATTAACAGTTGATTCAAACTTTGTGTTGTGACGAACTGACCTTTATAGAAAATTGATTGGGATTGTGACCGTCAGGTGAAGTGGTCCATGTGGACTGATTATTAAATAATGTAGTATTTTAAGCAACTCCTTTGTTTTGTAAGAAACACTACAACATGCAAGTGTTTCTTTAAGTTGCAAGGAAATTTATTATATAGTGATAGCAAGCTTTATGTCACCTGATATGGGTGATGAAGTGACAGTTTCTTAGATTTTGTTGACGTGGTGTGTGAGATTTACACCATTTCGTCTCAGCAGGAGCTCTGTTTGAACAATCCTAATCGTCCGTGTTGTTTGGCAGCTGTGTTCTGACTCAGTGACGCTCAGCTCCTCCTTCACTCCTCACTTTTTAGACCCATTTGGACAGGGTTTGTTTCTTTGTGGACAGAGGATGATTGAAATATAACTCGTCCTCCTGGTCTGTGACATGAACTAGTTGAAAGCACGATGATCATTTTTGTAAAACTACCAGATGTTTTCTGAGTCCCGTCCTCAAGAACATCTGCACATCAGAGAACAACTCGTCTCTGGTTCCGTTGCATTTGATCAAATGCGGGTGAAATCCAGATTTTGTCGCACCGACTAATGAACAAAAACCTACAGTATGTGGAAATCAGTTTGACTTAAGTGGCTTAAATGATCACAGTGAATATTTTATTCCCCGTCCTCTCATGAGCTAATCCAGAGGGGCCTGATCTCAGACGTTTCTATAAAACTCTCACATTCAGTTCCACAAATCAATACATGATCTCAAAGCCACAAATCACAGTAAAGTCACACAGCTCCACCTCATAAAAGTACCTCCAAGCGCTCAGTCAGCATATTCTGCCTCGTGTCTGACATACTCCAACACAGTGAATATGGTGATTTAACATATAAACGTTTAAAAATAGATTTCTTTAAATAGATATGTTTTTTTTTTTGTTTTTTTCTCCGCCAGGCGGTTGAGTCAAAGACCAACAGCAGAAGAGCTGGAACAGAGGAACATTCTCAAACGTAGGTCACCGCTTTGTTGCAAAAACGGAAGAAAGCCAGCCATTATCTTTGTGTGTGATGGTGTCGTCGTGTTCTGTTTTCAGCTCGAAACGGTCTGGAGGAGCAGGAGGAGAAGAGGGAGATCAAAAGGCACTTATCCAAGAAGGTGAGACGGCGCCCTCTTTGATCCGCGGACACTTTAAGACGCAACCCTCATGACCTCAAATGGAAAAAGATGAAGTGGTTGCCATGGTAACGCGCGCAGTCACCCTTTAATTGGCAGCCCTTAGGAAATTATGACGGTATTTTCTGTTGCATCATAATCTGCCCGTGCGTCTACATGAGTGTTAATTACAGGGACATGAAGCTGTCAAAGACGTCACTAGATTTAACGTTGAATGATAATGAGGCACAACCGGGAGTTTCACAAAAACCCATCTTAATAAAAATCCGCACGTGTGGCTGGGTTTTTTACCCGCCACACATCTCTGTTGTGCACCTGCAGCTCAGCCAGAGGCCCACTGTGGAGGAGCTGAGAGAGGCCAAGATCCTGATCCGCTTCAGTGACTACGTGGAGGTCGCCGAGGCGCAGGACTACGACAGGAGGGCAGACAAGCCATGGACGCGGCTAACAGCAGCCGATAAGGTTCATTTATCAACGGGGCGCAGTCGAAAGCGGGCTTTGTTATCAATTATTATTATTCATATATTATTCAAGTATCCAATATTCATATCAATTAATTTCTAAATTTCCTTGTGCTTTTGTAGCACAATGACAATAAAGAATTCTAATCCTGACTCATGAGTTAGACTCGTGTAAATGTGGTTTTGTTTGTGTCGTCCTGCTCAGGCTGCCATCAGGAAGGAGCTCAATGAGTTTAAAAGCACAGAGATGGAGGTGCACGAGTCCAGCCGACACCTCACCAGGTGGGTTAAAGTCTGAGCCACATCAGGATTCTGTTGGATTTCTGTAGAACTAACTTGAGTCTGGTTCAGAACAGCTCTTTATGTAAAGTGCCTTGGGGTGACTTAGGCTACGTTCACACAGCAGAAAAAATCCCATTTTTTTGGTCACAAGTGACCCATATCTGATTTTTTTATGACAGTGTGAACAGCACAGATCCGATTTTTTCACACC
>JAPTHA010000019.1:9983779-10018620 GCA_029814585.1 Gymnapogon annona | reverse complement strand
ACTACCTTCCAAGAGGAACCTTTCCAAGGGATTAATATATTTTTTTCATCTTTCTCTGATTTCCAACCCACAACAGCACGGTCAGAGACAGCAGACAAGACAGCAGACAAGGCACAAAAGAAAAAACATATACTTAGAGACCACAAAAAACACACAACAAGTATAGTGACAAAAAGAAAAAAAAACACCACATAAATAAGTGAACTAGACACATGTTGACTTCACACCACCTAAGTCCTACAAACCCTGCTCGGGTATATAGAGCTGAACCAATGTGGTGTGCTGGTAAATTTTCCATGTAATTTCTAAATAATACCATAGCATGTAGAACATCCTACTTCTTTTTTTTCATCCAGTAGGTTATTTTCTCCAGATTCACACAACTGTTGACTTCTTCTAATCATATCTTGATTGGAAAGCAGGCGGGGTCTAATTTCCATTTTTTAGTAATACACTTCTTAGGGATTGTGGCAGTTTTCAGTCTAAAAACAGAGCTAGGCTAACAGAGCTATGACATGAGCTATCGCCTAATGTAGCATGTGAAGATTATAAGACACTGTTATTTTGAATGACTGTGAAAATAACCCACTATGAGTTTTAGTTTGAAGAAAATGTAATACAGATAACGCAGATGTGTGTAAACTGCAGAAAAAAAGACAATTGATTGATGAACCTGATGTTTTATCTTGTTCCTTGTGTACAGAAGTGAATAGATTGTGCTGAATTAGCGGCAGTTGAACAGTGAGCGTTATCTTACTGGAGGGGACGTCTCCAAGCATCGGGGAAGAACCTGGCTCTCCAGCTGGTACATGCGCAGGTACACGTGGGTGGAGGGTGTGGATGGACTGATGTATCTCATCACCTCTAGAGCCTCCAACACATCTTGATACTGCTCCTTCCTGTAACCTCCAACCAGAGTGTGAGAGTCACTGTGGGGGGGTTGGATCCCTGCATCAACAAAGGAGTAGGATTCAGTTTAAGGACGCAATATAATGTCAGTGAAGTAGTTGAAATTGATTAGATTAATATAATGATTACTGACTAGTTGATTGTGAGTTTGTGACAATTCAACAATTCCAGACCTTAATTTAGTTTAGGTAATTTTATCTTCTTTTTTTTTATGGAAGTAGAGGATTCCTGAAGTTGGAATAACTCTCAGATGTGTTCCTCTTTTTATTCCTAATGATACACATCTGTAATCACCTCCGACCAGGAGCAAGGATCGCATTGTCAAAATTCATGAAAAGAGCTACAAATATTTTATTCTAACTTTAGTTAGAATAGTAAGTGTATGTTATATTAGTGTAGTATAATAATAAAAAGTATACGAGAGACACTGGATGTTAGCATCACATATTTGGCTGAATTTCCAAATCCTTGTACCCCTAATTGATCATTTGACAATAAAAAATAATCTACACTGAAGATATGTTCTTTCGTCCTCTATTCAAATAAATGCTGACGTTTTTGAGATTGTTTAGGTCTAACTGGGCTGCACCATATCGTGGGTAACCTTATGTCAAGTGGTCAAACTCATTTACGTCATACTGCCACTTTTCTGTCCTGTCGACTTTCTTTTAAGCAAATAACACTTTTGTGTGTATTTGGTAGTGGGACCCCACACAAGAAAACATCTAAAAGGCAGACTGAAATCACCATAGCAATATCCACACCTTTACCCAGCAGCCGTACCCTTTGACCTGGCAGCCATAACCTTTCACCCGACAGACATCACCCTTCAGCTTACACTGATCGTCCACTCTGTATTTCACACTAATAGAGAATGACTTGTTACTGTCCCGGTCTGTGGATCTGGTCGTTCCTTACCAAGCAATACTTTCCACACGTGGATCCGATACATGGACGGGAGGGGGAACCGCTGACTGAAGGTACTCAGCTTCTCTAAATCTGTTCAAGTGAAAATCATGTTATCACACTGTAACATAATAATTTTCAGTTGTGTGATCAGCGTAACGAGGGTCTCCGCTCTAATATATCAAATGTCATTAAAACAAAGTTGCCCAGTGTTTATCCCAAAAAATATGCCAATTTGGGAACACCTTAGACTGTCAAATATGAATACGTATACACATTTCATTAGCAACATAAGAGACAATCCCTTTTTTTTTTTTTTAAAAAAAAGGCATGAGTTCCAGAATACTGCAGTGGCTTAGTGGAGTTATCACAGAATGTTATCAGTGACACCAATTATGTCTGCTATGACAGTTGTTTTTTGTTTTGTTTTGTTTTTTTACAAACTCTGCTTGTGGCACATGATACAAGCTACAAGCTGTTCACAAAGTTTCTGACAGGTGTTGATCCACTTGTCAGTACTAAGGTGAAGTATATGAAAGTGAAGCAAGTTTAAACCCCTGTAAGTACCCACCTAAAGGATTGTCCTTGAGCAGTATTTCCAGAGACTTCTTCTCCTCAACTCCCCTGAACCCAACTTTTTCGTAATAAGCGGAACGAAAATTTCTCTGAGGGTCGTCAGCCATAGTCACTCACACCTACACAAGAGTCGCAAAAACCCTTCAAACTCCAGGTTTACACTGAAGAACGCGTTATTTTAACACAGATGCTTCGGCTTCAGTAATGTCAACAGTCGTGTGTTTATGAAGCTCTTACCTGTTATGCTAACTGTTTTAGCTCCGTTTGTATGGCAGTTGGCGCTGACGACATCATGATGTTTTATATTAGAATTGCAAAATGCTACTGATTTTGCTAAACAAATACGACTGCACTGACATTCAGCGGAGAGATACAATAATAGTGCAAAGAATCCCTCTTAAACTGAATGCTAGCATCAGAAACATGCTACTGCTAGTGAGGGTCTACTCTGCTACCCCGGAAAAACATTGGACAAAACTACCAAAATAAAATAAGCAACGGCAATAAATGTGAACATATTAGTTCACAGTGCATATGTACAGCAACATGGATAGTAATATTTATTACCATTCAAAATTATTAGATTTTTTTTCGTTCTTTTTTGACAGAAAATGAACTCCTCTCACTGGATATGCCTTTATTTTGAAGGGGCAGTATTAGTGCATTCACTTCCTGCTTCCTTCATATCTGAAAGGTGGCTTTTCAAATAGATTTTTTTAGATTAGATTAGATATTAGATTACATATACATTTATTTGTCCCACTCGGGGAAATTTCAGGTTACAGCAGCAGAGCAGATTACAGCAAACACAAGACGCACACACAAGAGATTCTCAAAAAATGTGAACAAATCTTAAATAATATCAAAATCTAAATATATAAGGAAAGGGCAGATTGTGCAACAAGATCAAGACATTTTTTTGTGTCTTTATATGTTTTTAATTTAAAGATGCTGTTATAAACACTAAAATCGGTAGTACAGGTTTATTATTTTCATTCCAACACTTGGCTCATCAATTTGGAAGTCAATTATGAATATCTTTATCCATATATAGCCTCCTGTAAAGTTAATGTACCTTAGAAGGAATTTTTCTGAAAAATATCACTAGGGTTAGTGAAAACAGCATTAGCTAACAGCAAAATTGTTACTTTCTAAAGTGTTTTTATTAAATGTGCAAAATCTTCCATACTTTAATAAGATGAATTTAAAAAACAAATTATACATGTGTACATATACGTAAGCATTAAACTTATGGAGGCATTTTACACACAGCAGCTTTTAAAGTCTGTTTAATTTGTTCTTTTTTTTTATATTACATTAACATGATATTATTATGTTATAATTACTGCCCATTCGACATCCAATGCAGCCTGGTGGTCCTGGAAGGGGGACCCCCCCCTCCTGCGGTCCCTTCTCAAGGTTTCTCTTTTCCCCACTGGGTTTTTTTGAGTTTTTCCTTGCCCTGGGGGGGGGGGGTCATACCAGGGGATGTCGTTATTTAGTATTGTGTGAAGCCCTTTGAGACCTGTCGAGTGATTAAGGGCTATATAAATAAAATTTGATTGATTCTTGTATTTCATTTTAATCATGGTGCTTTTTGTTCTTTGCTTTTAATTGTACAGTTGTCTTTTTTGTTTTTAATTTATTGCTTTACTCCTGTTTCTCCTTTGTCATGTCTGTGCCTCAGTCTCCCCTGCTCACACCACTCCCTCGTTCTTTCCGTCTCTCCTTCTTTTTCTTCTCCCTGTCCCGTGACCCCAACTGGTCTGAGCAGACAACCATCCTCCAGGGGTCGACATTTGCTCAAGGCTTCTGCCTAGGAAAGTCAGTTTTTCCTTGCCACTATCACTAGTGTGTTGCTCCTGGAGGACTCTGTTGTGTTTCTGTTTGGTCGGGCTTTGCGTGAAGCACTTTGGGATGAGTGTTGTTATGATTTGGTGCTGTTTTATGTTTTGATGCTGTAAGTCACTTTGGATAAAACTGCCTGCTAAATGCATAAATAAATAAAATTTTACTTTTAGCTCAGTCAACAGCATTATATTGGACATGAAAAACTGAAAAAAAGATTCCTTTCACAGCCTTCACGTTTCTCACTATTTTGAATTTGTATTTCTTTAAGTATATTTTTCTCTGATGTAATGCGAAGTAAATGCATTTAATTAATTTACATGTTGTATATGTCCACAGGATAAAAATGTTCAAGTAAGTTAAAAAAAAAATTGTGCCCATAATTTTAGTCATGGGTCAGAAATGGTTGCTAAAGACAAAAACTTCAACAATTGTGAGTAAAATTAAATTAGATTTAGTACTCTGTAGAAGTATACATTTTTCAGGCACCCTTCACAATCTGGAATATTTGTTGTCATGTATTATGTGTCATGTGTTAAGTTTATCAAATTGCACAATAAATTACGGCCAATATTTAATTACTTAATTTATCAGGATTCTTCATTCATTCATTCATCTTCCAAACCCGCTTTATCCTTTGCAGGTGGCAGGGGTCACTGGAGCCTATCCCAGCAGCTACTGAAGGGCAAAGGCGGGGGGGGACCCTGGACAGGTAGCCAGTTCATTCTTGCTTAACCAAAATCCTTTGTACTTTCATTTTTAAAGTAATTAAAGTTCCCTTCTTATAGTACCATAACATCTCTCAAGGCCTACAATCATGACTACAATTAATATGCACTTGTCAAACTTATTTATTTGATGGTGCTAAACACCATCAAATAAAGATAATCATTGACTTAAACACACACACACACACATCACACACATCTATATATATATATATATATATATATATATAAGAAAAATAAAAGTATATGAAGTAACGAACAGTCACATTAAATTGAATGTAAAAAGATTAGCCTTTATTTTGAGAAAATGTTACAACACCAAATGCAAAGAAGTGCAAGAACCAATGGCGACTCATTATAAAATGGTAGCTAAGCCAACAAACACATTATCACCTTGCCTGCAATAATAGAGAGTGTATCATTTCATAAGTTGAGTAAATCACTTAAAAGGTAAAGCTTAGAGAAAAATTACTTTAACAATTGTGGAAATATGTGTAAGCAAACAACTCTGCAATAATTTTAAGAATTAAAATAACTGCATAAGTGTTCACACACTGCATTTTCTATCAAAATACCCACAATAACTACAATTAACACTTTAACTTCAGTTTAAAAAGTAGTTTCTTGTAGTGCTCATTCATTTGAATTAAAGTTTTATAAAAGCGTACACAACCCAATTTCCTGAAACTGTAAAACCCAAAAAGTTTAAAATTTAATGAGTTAACAATCGGCTTGTTACCTCATAACGAATGCATAACTCAGATGTCAGTGTTTCTATCTCTTTTTTTTGGCCAAAAAAAGGTTAGTCTTGGCTTATTTGTGGGATGTAAAGGTGCTATAAGTGAAACGACTGACTACTGTGGAAGAGGGGGATCCCAGGTCCACACTGCCTCTGCGGGAGCCTCTTCGTGAGCCACTACGGGAGCCTGAAGTAGATCCTGGGGCAGATGAGGCATTATAAGGACTGCTGATACCTCTGGAGGATACTGATGATGCTTGGAGCAGTTTCACCCCAGTGTCCTCTTCCATAAGACAGTTGTCAAGAGCCTCTTTATAAGAGATCTTGAGTTTGCTCTTCGGGCATGTTAAGTTCTTTGTGTGATTTTTGGTGTCTTGGAGCTTCTGAGCTGTTCTTGCATCCAACCAGCCCATTCTTAAAGCATCTTCTATGCTTCTTCGGCAGTCCATTACTGGGTCATAAAGCCCGCCCGTTACAAACTGATACTCCATGAACCTTTGGCCTGCCTCATATGGAAGCCACATCTCCTTTATTGCTTCAGCAGCAGACAATTTCTTCCGAGTTTTAACATCTTCAAAGCCAAAGTATGCTTTTTGGGCAGGTTTAAGCTTGGTGGCCATGTCACCTGATATTAAGCCCAGGCGAGATGCTTCTTGGACTCCGACCTTATGGCCAGTCACAGGATCAATTATTCCTCCAGTGCAGGCCTGGGCCTCTAGCAGCCTTTGAGCAGAGATCATATCCAATAGTCCACGGTTTAGAGCTTCACTGATGGATATCTTCTCTAGAGTCTCTGTGTCAAAAATGGCACCAACAGGATTCTGTTCACCTACTGTTTCAATAGGGGAGGCCAGAGATATTGAAATACTGGAGATGTGCTTATGGGAGTCAGGTGCCTCCTGTCCTATTGTAGTAAATGAAGTACTTCGCTCTGTTACTGTGGTAGTTTTCATTTTGGTCGTTGTGGTAAGGATAGGTGACAAAGATCTTGACAGAACAGATGACGAAGATGTTATTGAAGGAGAGACGGAGGAAGCTTGGGTTGATGAAGTAAACTGTGAAGACATCATTGTAGAATAACCCTTTGGTGCTGAATCTACTGAAGTAAATGCTAGGGATGATGCATCCATAGATGCTGAACTGGAAGTAAATGTGGAAGATGACAGTGAAGATGTGCTTGGAGCTATTGATGACTTTGTAGCAGAATACGATCCATGTTTGGTCTTATCTGCGATGATATCTGCAAATTGAGTGAGGGTGAGGGTCCGTGAGTGGTATTGTTCCAAAATGGTTTGATCAATTACGCCCCGTTCAAGTAGTTCACTGATGTCATACTCTCTCCCGGTCTTTCTGTCAACAATAACAAACCGGGTGGAACCATCTGGATCTGTGATTGTGATCTCTTCCCATTCACATTCCTGCTCACACAGCTCCAGAAAAGTTTCATGGTCAATGTAACCTTTGTTATAAGCTTCACGTACAGTCATCTCTCTATTAGTTTCTGGGTCCACAATTATGACTCTCCTCTTTCTCCGAGTGTTTTTCAGAGTTGACTCATGTTTTTTCTTGTCCACAATTGGCAGGAGCACAAGGCCAGTATTTTTATCAGTGATGCAACGTTTCTGAAGTTCCAGATATGTTAGATTTTCTTGGGTGTTTGGATCAAAGAAGCCTTTGGTATCATCTCCTTCGTAAGTGAGAATGTCATTCATTTCCTCATTAAAGTAACCTTTTTTATAGGCTACTTCCACCTCAATACGATGGCTATGGTTAGGATCAATAATGCCACCACTGGCAATCTGAGCCTCAAGTAGACGGATGCCGTGGCCTTTCTCAATAACACCTCTTTCGATGGCCTCAAAAAGGGAGAGGACTTTGTTTGTGCCACGCAGTTTGTAACCAGTTACAGCCCTCTCTGCTGAGAGCAACTTGTCCTTGAATTCTGGGCCAAACAATCTTTTACTGTAGGCATCACTTACAGTCAGGTAATCATTGTTGACAGGATCAATTATAAAACCTGATGCAGCTTGGGCTTCAAGCAGTTCCAAAGTTGTACCTGGTCGCAGCAGACCAGCCTTCATGGCATGATAAATAGGCATCACCTTATCACTGGCCTCATCATAAACTCCTGCTATGCAGTTCGAACCCCTTAAGTAAGTATGCAAGCGGTCCTCAACATCCTGCCTTGTCAATTTTCCACTCATCAGTAGCTCTACATCAGATTGTTCCAGTAGGTTTGCATCAACTAAATCTGTGACTGACACCTGTCCCCGAAGCCCCTGGACAGTTACTGCCTTCTGGTTTTCAGGTTTGGGAAGAAGTAAAAACCCTGTGCTTTGATCTACCTTACATTTTTTCTTAAGAGACACATAGCTAATCAATTGTTGGGTGTCTGGATCCACATAGCATTCAGGACACTGATTTAGTGCTTGGTATATGTCCTCATCTATGAGATTACGATGCCTTGCAATATTTTTGGGGAGGAAGACACCAAGGACAGGATCCAAAATACCTCCTGCAGCTTCTTGGGCCTGAAGCAATCGCAAGGTTGTTTGTTTATCAATTAATCCTTTCCTCATGGCCTGACAAGCTGACAGGATATTGGTAGAATGCGGGTCTTTAAATCCAGTGGCAGCAGCCTCAGCGACAAACAACCTTGACTTTTCCTTGTCATCCATTCCTCCCATGGCACAGGCTTCTTTTACGGTTAGTTTCTGATTTGTTGCAGGGTCAATGATGTGACCCGTGGCTGCCTGAGCCTCTAATAGCATGCAAGCGTTTTCAGGAGATATAATATTCTGTTTCCTTGCCTCTTGAAATGACATTCTCTTGACTGGTCCACTTGCAATTCCAGCAATGGCACCTGTTCCTTTGAGAAATACTTGTTTATCTATCGACACTTCTTTGACAGTTTTCTCTCCCTTCATGAGTTGGTTAAATGTTGACCTATCCAAGATACCACAATCCAATAACTGTTGGGCAGTGATTGGGTTATTAACACCATCAAAGATCAGTTTTGAGGAATCGCTCACCACAAACATTGTAAACACTTTCTGGCCAGTGTGAGGATCTGTCTTGCATTTTTCTATCAAGGCCATGTAGCTGATATCCTGGCCAGAGTATGGATCAATGTAACATTTAGGACTCTTGCTCAAAATTATACGGGTGCTTTCATCCAAAATATTTCGCTTAATAGCTAAATCTGCTGGTAGGAACACACTAAAATTGGGATCCATAATTCCTCCAACACACTGCTGGGCTTGCAGTAGACGTAGCCCAGTTTGACTGTCAATTATTCCCTTCTTCATGGCCTCAAATACTGAAAGGAGCTTGGATGATGTAGGATCTTTGTAGCCGACAGCAGCTCCCTCAGCTACCAGTAATTTATTCCGATCTTTCATGTCCACAATTCCTCTGGTGCATGCTTCCTCTACTGTTAACTTTTGATTGGTTTTAGTATCAAATATCTGACCTGTGGCTGCCTGAGCCTCCAATAACATGTCAACACTTTCAGGAGAAAAAATCTTCTGTTTCTTTGCCTCTGTTAATGATATTATCCGTGAAGGTCCAGCTGCGACTCCACCAACTGAGGCTGTTCCCTGGAGGAAATCCTTTATACCCTCAGACACCTCTTGGACAGTTTTCTCTTTGTTTATTAATTGGTTAAATGTCGACATGTCCAGAATCCCACAGTTCAATAACTGTTCTGCAGTCACTGGCTTACAAATGCCATCAAAGATCAGTTTTGAAGGATCAACCTTATCAGAGATTTGTAATACTTTCTGGCCAGTGTGAGGATCTGTTAAACACTTTTTCATTAAATCTTCATAGCTGACATGTTTCTCAGTTTCTGGATCAATGTAACATTTTGGGTTTTCTTTTAAGGCTTTGCAAATGTTTTCATCTAAAAGATTGTGTTTGATAGCTTCATGTGTAGGGAGAAATACACTGAAATTGGGATTCATAATTCCTCCAACAGATTCCTGTGCCTGCAGAAGACGTAGTAAAGTCTTACTGTCAATTTTTCCTTTCTTCATGGCCTCAAATACTGAAAGACGTTTGGTCGAAGTAGGATCTTTGTAGCCCACAGCAGCTGCCTCGGCTTCCAAGAATTTGTCTCGATCTCTTACATCAATTAGCCCTTTGGTACACGCCTGTATTACTGTTAGCTTCTTGTTGTTTTGAGGGTCAATGATGTAGCCTGTGGCTGCCTGGGCCTCCAATAGCATATCAGCACTTTCAGCAGACAAAATTTTCATTTTTTTCGCCGCTGTGAAGGACAATATCCTTGACTGTCCAGCTACTACACCAGCAATGGCACCTGTGCCCTTTAAAAATGCTTTGTTTTCTTCAGAAACCTTTGGAATAGTTTTCTTCCCACTTCTTAATAGGTTTAATGTTGGTTTATCAAGGACCCCACAGTCAAGTAATTGTTCTGCTGTGACTGGCTTGCAGACACCCTCAAAAACTAGTTTTGAGGGGTCGATCTTGTCAGAAACCTTTAGTAATATCTGACCTGTTTTAGGATCTGTTGTGCACATTTCCTTTAAATCCTCATAGCTAACATCACGCTCAGTTTCTGGATCGATGTAACACTTGGGCCTCTGTTTTAACATTTTTTTAGTGTTTTCATCCAAAAGGTTGCGCTTTATAGCTGTGTCATGGGGTAGGAACACACTGAGAATGGGATCCAGAATGCCTCCAGAAGATTCCTGGGCCTGCAACAGACGCAAACCAGTCTTATTGTCAATTAGTCCTTTTTTCATAGCCTCACATACTGGAAGGGGTGTGGCTGAAGTTGGATCTTTGTAGCCCAAAGCAGCTGCCTCTGCTACCAGTAATTTGTCTCGATCTCTTTTGTCCAAGAGTCCTCGGGTACAAGCATGTTCTACACTTAACTTCTGATTGTTCTTTGGGTCAATGATGTGACCTGTGGCTGCCTGGGCTTCTAATAGCATGTCAGCACCGTCAGGAGATATAATTTTCTGTGTCTTTGCCTCTGTCAGGGACATTATCCTTGAACCTCCAACTATCACACCAGCAATTGATCCACTCCCCTGTAAGAAGATCTTCTTTTCCTTAGAAACCTGTGGGACAGCTTTCTCCCCCTTTGTCACTAGGTTGAAAGTTGGTTTATCCAGGATGCCACAGAGCAGTAACTCCTCAGCTGTGACTGGCTTTCGAACACCATCAAAAATTATGTTTGAGGGATCAAGCCTCTGTGAGAGTTTCAGCAGTTTCTGGCCTGTTTTAGGTTCTGTTGCGCATTTTTCTTTTAAGTTCTCATAGCTGATATCATGGTCAGTTTCAGGATCAATGAAGGACTTTGGGCTTTGTTTCAAAGCATTACAGGTCTTTTCATCCAAAATATTGCGTTTGATTGCTTCATCCTTTGGCAGGAACACACTGCGAATGGGATCCAAAATTCCTCCTGCAGACTCTTGGGCCTGCAAGAGACGTAGACAAGTCGTAATGTCAATTAGTCCTTTCTTCATGGCCTCAAATGCTGAAAGAGGTTTGGCTGAAGTAGGATCTCTGTAGCCCACAGCAGCTGCCTCTGCTGCCAATAATTTATCCCGGTCTCTTATATCCACTACTCCTTTGGAACAAGCCTCTTCTACTGTTAACTTCTGATAGGTCTTTGGATCAATGATGTGGCCTGTAGCTGCCTGGGCCTCCAATAACTTGTCAGCACTTTGAGGAGACATCAATTTTTGTCTCTTTGCCTCTGTAATGGTCATTACCTTTGAAGGTCCTACTTTGACACCGGCAATTAAATCAGTGCCCTTTAAAAATACTTTATTTTCTTCAGAAACCTCCGGGATGGTTTTCTCTCCCTTCATCAGCTTTTTAATTGTTGGTTCATCCAGGATACCGCAATCCAATAACTCCTCAGCTGTGACGGGCTTACGAACACCATGAAAGATCAGGTCAGAAGGACGGATTTTTTCCGACACTTTTAGCAATTTTTGGCCAGTTTTAGGATCTGTTGTGCATTTTTCCTTTAAATCCTCATAGGTCACATCCTGCTCAGTTTCCGGATCAGTGTAAGATTTTGGACATTGTTTTAAAACATTATAGGTTTTTTCATCCAAAAGATTGCGTTTGATAGCCTCATGTTTTGGGAGGAACACACTATGTATGGGATCCAAAATACCTCCAACTGACTCCTGGGCCTGCAAAAATCGCAGTCCTGTCTTGTTGTCAATTAGTCCTTTCTTCATGGCTTCAAACACTGGAAGAGGCTTAGCAGAAGTGGGATCTTTGTAGCCAACAGCAGCTGCCTCTGCTGCCAGTAATTTGTCTCGATCTCTTATATCCACAACCCCTTGGGAACATGCCTCCTCTACTGTAAGCTTTTGGTTATTGTTGGGATCAATGATGTGGCCTGTGGCAGCCTGAGCCTCCAATAATTTGTCAGCACTTTGAGGAGACATCAATTTTTGTCTCTTTGCCTCTGTAATGGTCATTACCTTTGAAGGTCCTACTTTGACACCGGCAATTAAATCAGTGCCCTTTAAAAATACTTTATTTTCTTCAGAAACCTCCGGGATGGTTTTCTCTCCCTTCATCAGCTTTTTAATTGTTGGTTCATCCAGGATACCGCAATCCAATAACTCCTCAGCTGTGACGGGCTTACGAACACCATGAAAGATCAGGTCAGAAGGACGGATTTTTTCCGACACTTTTAGCAATTTTTGGCCAGTTTTAGGATCTGTTGTGCATTTTTCCTTTAAATCCTCATAGGTCACATCCTGCTCAGTTTCCGGATCAGTGTAAGATTTTGGACATTGTTTTAAAACATTATAGGTTTTTTCATCCAAAAGATTGCGTTTGATAGCCTCATGTTTTGGGAGGAACACACTATGTATGGGATCCAAAATACCTCCAACTGACTCCTGGGCCTGCAAAAATCGCAGTCCTGTCTTGTTGTCAATTAGTCCTTTCTTCATGGCTTCAAACACTGGAAGAGGCTTAGCAGAAGTGGGATCTTTGTAGCCAACAGCAGCTGCCTCTGCTGCCAATAATTTGTCTCGATCTCTTATATCCACAACCCCTTGGGAACATGCCTCCTCTACTGTAAGCTTTTGGTTATTTTTGGGATCAATGATGTGGCCTGTGGCAGCCTGAGCCTCCAATAATTTGTCAACACTTTCAGGAGACATCAGTTTTTGTTTCTTTGCCTCTGTAAAGGTCATTTCCGTAGAAGGTCCAACTTTCACACCAGCAATTGTACCAGTTCCCTTGAGGAAGACCTTCTTTTCCTTAGAAACCTCTGGGATGGTTTTCTCTCCCTTCAATAATTTATTGAATGTTGGTTTATCCAGGATGCCAAAATCCAATAATTGTTCTGCATTGACTGGTTTACGAACACCATCAAAGATCAGGTTTGAGGGATCAATCTTCTCTGCAATTTTAAGCAGTTTTAGGCCTGTTTTAGGATCTCTTGTACATTTTTCCTTTAAATCCTCATAGGTAACATCACGCTGATTTTCAGGATCAATGTATGATTTTGGACTTTGTTTTAAAGCCTTAGAGGTATTTTCATCCAAAATGTTACGTTTGATAGCATCGTCTTTTGGGAGGAACACACTGTGAATGGGATCCAAAATTCCTCCAGCAGATTCCTGGGCCTGCAAGAAACGCAGACCAGTCTTATTGTCAATTACTCCTTTCTTCATGGCCTCAAAAACTGAAAGAGGTTCAGCGGAAACAGGATCTTTGTACCCCACAGCGGCTGCTTCAGCTGCCAGTAATTTATCCCGGTCTCTTATATCGACTACACCTTTGGAACAGGCCTCTTCAACTGTTAGCTTCTGATTGTTCTTCGGGTCAATGATGAAGCCTGTGGCTGCCTGGGCCTCCAATAACTTGTCAACACTTTCAGGGGACATCAGTTTTTGTTTCTTTGCCTCTGTAAAGGACATTACCCTTGAAGGTCCAGCTTCCACACCTGCAATTGGTCCAGTCCCCTTTAAGAAGACCTTCTTTTCCTCAGAAACCTCTGGTACAGTTTTCTCTCCTTTTATTAATTTATTAAATGTTGGTTTATCCAGAATCCCACAATCCAGTAACTCTTCTACTGTAACTGGTTTACGAACGCCATCAAAGATTAGGTTTGAGGTATCGATCTTCTCTGAGACCTTCAGAAGTTTCTGGCCTGTTTTAGGATCTGTTGTGCATTTTTCTTTTAAAGCCTCATATGTCACATCACGCCCAGTTTCTGGATCAATATATGATTTGGGACGTTGTTTTAATGCATTACAAGTCTTTTCATCCAAAAGATTGCGTTTGATAGCTTCATCTTTTGGAAAGAACACACTGCGAATGGGATCCAAAATTCCTCCAGCAGATTCTTGGGCCTGCAAGAGACGCAGCCCTGTCTCACTGTCAATTATTTTTTTCTTCATGGCCTCAAGTACTGAAAGAGGTTCTGCTGAAACAGGGTCTATGTACCCGACAGCAGCTGCCTCTGCTGCCAGTAATTTGTCTCGATCTCTTATATCCACTACTCCTTTGAAACATGCCTCTTCTATTGTCAGCTTCTCGTTTTGTTTTGGATCAATGATGTGACCTGTGGCTGCCTGGGCCTCCAACAACTTGTCAGCAGCATTAGGAGACATCAAGTTTTGTTTCTTTGCCTCGGTAAAGGACATTAACTTTGAGGGCCCAACTTCCACACCAGCAATTGAACCAGTGCCCTTTAAGAAGAGCTTCTTTTCTTCAGCAACTTCAGGGATGGTTTTCTCTCCCTTCAGTAGTTTATTAAATGTTGGTTTATCCAGGATGCCACAATCCAGTAACTCTTCTGCTGTGACTGGTTTACGAACACCGTCAAAGATCAGGTTTGAAGCATTGACCGTCCCTGAGATTTTCAACAGTTTCAGGCCTGTTTTAGGATCTGTTGTGCACTTTTCCTTTAAATCCTCATAGGTAGCATCACGCTGAGTTTCAGGATCAGTGTATGATTTTGGACTTTGTTTTAAAGCATTAGAAGTCTTTTCATCCAAAATATTACGTTTGATAGCTTCATGTTTGGGAAGGAATATACTGCGAATGGGATCCAAGATACCTCCAGATGACTCCTGGGCCTGCAAGTGACGCAACCCTGTTTCATTATCAATTATTCCTTTCTTTATGGCCTCAAATACTGAAAGAGGCTTTACTGAAAATTGGTCTTTGTAGCCCACAGCAGCTGCCTCTGCTGTCAGTAATTTGTCACGATCTCTTATGTCCACTACTCCATTGGAACATGCCTCTTCTACTGTTAGTTTCCGGTTGTTTTTAGGATCTATGATATGACCTGTAGCTGCCTGGGCCTCCAGTAACTTGTCAGCACTTTCATGACACATCAGGTTTTCTTTCTTTGCCTCTGTAAAGGACATTGCCTTTAAAGGTCCAGCTTCCACACCAGCAATTGTACCAGTGCCCTTTAGGTAAACCTTCTTTTCTTCAGCAACCTCTGGGATGGTTTTCTCTCCCTTCATTAGTTTATTAAATGTTGGTTTATCCAGGATGCCACAATCTAGTAACTCCTCTGCTTTGACTGTTTTACGAACACCTTCAAATATAAGCTTTGAAGGATCGATCTTCTCTGAAACTTTTAGGAGTTTTAGGCCTGTTTTAGGATCTGTTGTGCAGTTTTCCTTTAAATCCTCATAGGTCACATTATGCTCAGTTTCAGGATCAATGTAGGATTTTGGACATTGTTTTAAAGCAGTACTAGTCTTCTCATCCAAAACCTTGCGTTTGATAGCTTCATCTTTTGAGAGGAACACACTGTGAATGGGATCCAAAATGCCTCCACTGGATTCCTGGGCCTGCAAGAGACGCAGCCCGGTCTCATCGTCAATTAGTCCTTTCTTCATGGCTTCAAAAACTGAAACAGGTGTAGCTGAAGTAGGATCTTTATATCCCACAGCAGCTGCCTCTGCTGCCAGTAATTTATCTCGGTCCCTGATATCCACAACTCCTTTAGAACATGCTTCTTCTACTGTCAGCTTCTGATTGTTTTTCGGGTCTATAATATAACCTGTGGCTGCCTGGGCCTCCAATAACTTATCAGCACTGTTGGGAGATACCAGTTTTTGCTTCTTTGCATCTGTGAAGGACATTGCCCTTGACGGTCCAGCTTCCACACCTGCAATTGGTCCAGTCCCCTTTAAAAAGACTCTCTTTTCCTCTGAAATCTGTGGGATGGTTTTCTCTCCCTTTATTAGTTTATTGAATGTTGGTTTATCTAGGATTCCACAATCCAGTAACTGCTCAGCTGTGACTGGCTTACGAACACCATCAAAGATTAGTTTTGATGGATCAATTTTCTCTGAAGTTTTCAGCAGTTTTTGGCCTGTTTTAGGATCTATTGTGCATTTGTCTTTTAAATCCTCATAGGTCACATCATTCTCAGTTTCAGGATCGATGTAGGATTTTGGACGTTGCTTTAAAGCATTACGGGTGTCTTCATCTAAAAGATTGCGTTTGATAGCTTCATCTTTTGGAAGGAATACACTATGAATGGGATCCAAAATACCTCCAACAGACTCTTGGGCCTGTAATAGACGCAGTCCTGTCTTGCTGTCAATTAGTCCTTTCTTCATGGCCTGAAAAACTGGAATAGGTTTACCTGAATTAGGATCTTTGTATCCCACAGCAGCTGCCTCTGCTGCCAATAATTTATCTCGATCTCTGATATCCACAACTCCTTTTGCACAGGCCTCTTCTACTGTTAGTTTTTTATTGTTCTTAGGGTCAATGATGTAGCCTGTGGCTGCCTGGGCCTCCAATAACTTGTCAGCACTTTGAGGAGACACTGTCTTTTGTTTCTTCGCCTCTGTAAAGGACAATGCCCGTGAAGGTCCAGCTTCCACACCAGCAATCGAGCCAGTGCCCTTTAAGAAGACTTTCTTTTCTTCTGCAACCTCTGGAATTGTTTTCTCTCCCTTGATTAATTTATTAAATGTCGGTTTATCCAGGATACCACAATCCAGTAACTCCTCTGCTGTGACTGGCTTACGAACACCATCAAAGATTAATTTTGATGGATCAATCTTCTCTGAGACTTTCAGCAGTTTCTGGCCTGTTTTAGGATCTGTTGTGCATTTTTCCTTTAAATCCTCATAGGTCACATCATATTCAGTTTCAGGATCAATGTAGGATTTTGGACTTTGCTTTAAAGCATTACGGGTGTCTTCATCCAAAAGATTACGTTTGATAGCTTCATCTTTTGGAAGAAATACACTTTGAATGGGATCCAAAATACCTCCAACAGACTCCTGAGCCTGCAAGAGACGCAGTCCTGTCTCGCTGTCAATTAGTCCTTTCTTCATGGCTTGAAAAACTGGAATAGGTTTACCTGAAGTAGGATCTTTGTAGCCAATAGCGGCTGCCTCTGCTACCAATAATTTGTCTCGATCTCTAACATCCACTATTTCTTTGGAACAGGCCTCTTCTACTGTTAGTTTCTGATTGTTCTTAGGGTCTATAATGTGACCTGTGGCTGCTTGGGCCTCCAATAACTTGTCAGCACTCTGTGGTGAAACCATTTTTTGTTTCTTTGCTTCTGTAAAAGACAATGCCCTAGATGGTCCAGATTCCACACCAGCAATTGAACCAGTTCCCTTTAAGAAGACTTTCTTTTCTTCCGCAACCTCTGGGATTGTTTTCTCTCCCTTGATTAATTTATTAAATGTTGGTTTATCCAGGATGCCACACTCCAATAGTTGCTCTGCTGTGACTGGTTTACGAACACCATCAAAGATTAATTTTGACGGATCAATCTTCTCTGAGACCTTCAGCAGTTTCTGGCCTGTTTTAGGATCTGTTGTGCATTTTTCCTTTAAATCCTCATAGGTCACATCATTCTCAGTTTCAGGATCAACGTAGGATTTTGGACGTTGCTTTAAAGCATTACGGGTGTCTTCATCCAAAAGATTGCGTTTGATAGCTTCATCTTTTGGAAGGAATACACTATGAATGGGATCCAAAATACCTCCAACAGACTCTTGGGCCTGTAATAGACGCAGTCCTGTCTTGCTGTCAATTAGTCCTTTCTTCATGGCCTGAAAAACTGGAATAGGTTTACCTGAATTAGGATCTTTGTATCCCACAGCAGCTGCCTCTGCTGCCAATAATTTATCTCGATCTCTGATATCCACAACTCCTTTTGCACAGGCCTCTTCTACTGTTAGTTTTTTATTGTTCTTAGGGTCAATGATGTAGCCTGTGGCTGCCTGGGCCTCCAATAACTTGTCAGCACTTTGAGGAGACACTGTCTTTTGTTTCTTCGCCTCTGTAAAGGACAATGCCCGTGAAGGTCCAGCTTCCACACCAGCAATCGAGCCAGTGCCCTTTAAGAAGACTTTCTTTTCTTCTGCAACCTCTGGAATTGTTTTCTCTCCCTTGATTAATTTATTAAATGTCGGTTTATCCAGGATACCACAATCCAGTAACTCCTCTGCTGTGACTGGCTTACGAACACCATCAAAGATTAATTTTGATGGATCAATCTTCTCTGAGACTTTCAGCAGTTTCTGGCCTGTTTTAGGATCTGTTGTGCATTTTTCCTTTAAATCCTCATAGGTCACATCATATTCAGTTTCAGGATCAATGTAGGATTTTGGACTTTGCTTTAAAGCATTACGGGTGTCTTCATCCAAAAGATTACGTTTGATAGCTTCATCTTTTGGAAGAAATACACTTTGAATGGGATCCAAAATACCTCCAACAGACTCCTGAGCCTGCAAGAGACGCAGTCCTGTCTCGCTGTCAATTAGTCCTTTCTTCATGGCTTGAAAAACTGGAATAGGTTTACCTGAAGTAGGATCTTTGTAGCCAATAGCGGCTGCCTCTGCTACCAATAATTTGTCTCGATCTCTAACATCCACTATTTCTTTGGAACAGGCCTCTTCTACTGTTAGTTTCTGATTGTTCTTAGGGTCTATAATGTGACCTGTGGCTGCTTGGGCCTCCAATAACTTGTCAGCACTCTGTGGTGAAACCATTTTTTGTTTCTTTGCTTCTGTAAAAGACAATGCCCTAGATGGTCCAGATTCCACACCAGCAATTGAACCAGTTCCCTTTAAGAAGACTTTCTTTTCTTCCGCAACCTCTGGGATTGTTTTCTCTCCCTTGATTAATTTATTAAATGTTGGTTTATCCAGGATGCCACACTCCAATAGTTGCTCTGCTGTGACTGGTTTACGAACACCATCAAAGATTAATTTTGACGGATCAATCTTCTCTGAGACCTTCAGCAGTTTCTGGCCTGTTTTAGGATCTGTTGTGCATTTTTCCTTTAAATCCTCATAGGTCACATCATTCTCAGTTTCAGGATCAACGTAGGATTTTGGACTTTGCTTTAAAGCATTACGGGTGTCTTCATCCAAAAGATTACGTTTGATAGCCTCATCTTTTGGAAGGAATACACTGTGAATGGGATCCAAAATACCCCCAGCAGACTCTTGGGCCTGCAAGAGACGCAGCCCTGTCTTCCTGTCAATTAGTCCTTTCTTCATGGCCTGAAAAACTGGAATAGGTTTACCTGAAGTGGGATCTTTGTAGCCAATAGCAGCTGCCTCTGCTGCCAATAATTTGTCTCGATCCCTTATATCCACCACTCCTTTGGAACAGGCATCTTCTACTGTCAACTTCTCATTGTTCTTCGGGTCGATAATATGACCTGTGGCTGCCTGGGCCTCCAATAACTTGTCAACACTGTCAGAAGACGCCAGTTTTTGTTTCTTTGCTTCTGTAAAGGACAATGCTCTAGATGGTCCAATTTCCACACCAGCTATTGAACCAGTGCCCTTTAAGAAGACTTTCTTTTCTTCAGCAACTTCTGGGATGGTTTTCTCTCCTTTAATTAATTTATTAAATGTTGGTTTGTCCAATATCCCACAATCCAGTAACTCCTCTGCTTTCACTGGCTTACGAACACCATCAAAGATGAGGTTTGAGGGATCAATTTTCTCTGATACTTTCAGCAGTTTTTGGCCTGTTTTAGGATCTATTGTGCACTTGTCCTTTAAATCCTCATATGTCACATCATTCTCAGTTTCAGGATCAACATAGGATTTTGGACTTTGCTTTAAAGCATTACGGGTGTCTTCATCCAAAAGATTTCGTTTGATAGCTTCATCTTTTGGAAGGAATACACTGCGAATGGGATCCAAAATTCCTCCAGCAGACTCCTGAGCCTGCAAGAGACGCAGTCCTGTCTCGCTGTCAATTAGTCCTTTCTTCATGGCCTGAAAAACTGGAATAGGTTTACCTGAAGTGGGATCTTTGTATCCCACTGCAGCTGCCTCTGCTGCCAATAATTTGTCTCGATCTCTGATATCCACAACTCCCTTGGCGCATGCCTCTTCAACTGTTAGTTTTTTATTGTTCTTAGGGTCAATGATGTGGCCTGTGGCTGCCTGGGCCTCCAATAACTTGTCAACACTGTCGGGAGAGACCAGTTTCTGTTTCTTTGCCTCTGTAAAGGACATTACCCTTGATGGTCCAGCTTCTAGACCAGCAATTGAACCAGTGCCTTTTAAGAAGATTTTCTTTTCCTCTGCAACCTCTGGGATGGTTTTTTCTCCTTTTATTAGTTTATTATAAGTTGGTTTATCCAGGATCCCACAATCCAGTAACTCCTTGGCTGTGACTGGCTTACGAACACCATCAAAGGTCAGTTTTGAGGGATCCATCTTCTCTGAGACACGTAACAGTTTCTGGCCAGTATTAAGTTCAGTTGTGCATTTTTCTTTCAAATCCCCATAGGTCATCTCCTGCTGAGTTTCTGGATCCAAGTAATATTTTGGACCCTGGTCTAAAGCTTCTTGGGTCTTTTCATCCAATAGATTGCGTTTAATCGCTGTATTTTTAGGCAGGAACACACTCAGATAGGGATCCAAAATGCCTCCAGCAGACTCCTGTGCTTGTAATAGACGCAAACCAGTTGTACTGTCAATTAGTCCTTTTTTTATGGCTTCAAACGCTGAAAGAGGTTTCACTGAAGTGGGATCTTTGAAGCCAACAGCAGCTGCCTCTGCTGCCAGTAATTTGTCTCGATCTCTTATATCCACTACTCCTTTGGCACATGCCTCTTCTACTGTTAACTTCTGATTGCTTTTAGGGTCAATGATGTGACCTGTTGCAGCCTGAGCTTCTAATAACAAATCTGCAATTTCCAGAGGCAGCAGAGTCTTTTTCTTTGCTTCAGAAAATGATAGTTTTCCTTCTTTCCCGGCTATCACTCCAGCAATGGATCCAGTCCCCTTAAGATAAATTTTCTTTTCTTCTGCAACCTTCGGTAGACTTTTCTCACCTCTAACTAACTCATTAAATGTTGGTTTGTCAAGCACTCCACATTCAAACAGCTGTTTTGCAGAGACTGGCTTACGGACCCCATCAAAGAGAAGTTGTGATGGATCTTTTCTTTCCTTTATTGGCAAAAGTATCAGGCCTGTGTGAGACTCTACTTTGCTTTTTCTTCTTAAATCCCCATAAGTACTATCATCGTCAGTGTCCGGGTCAATGTAACATTTTGGGCTCTGTTTTAAGACCTGACAAATGTTAGCATCCAAAAGATTGCGTTTCATAGCTGTTTCTTTAGGGAGGAACACACTAAGAATGGGATCTAATATGCCCCCTGCAGATTCTTGAGCCTGCAAAAGGCGTAAGCCAGTTTTTTCATCAATAATTTTCTTTTTCATAGCCTCAAACACTGGTAGAGGTGTAGCTGTGCTAGAATCCTGGTAGCCAACAGCAGCAGCTTCGGCAGATAAGAGCCTTTCCCGATCGCGAGTGTCTACCACTCCTTTGGCACATGCCTCATCTACTGTGAGTTTCTGGTTGGTTGTGGGATCAATGATGTGTCCTGTTGCAGCCTGGGCATCTAAGAGCAAATCTACAATATCTCGGGGCATCAACATCTGTTTTTTTGCCTCTGATAAAGACATTTTCCCCAAGGGTCCAGCTGCCACACCAGAAATTGATCCACTTCCTTTTAGAAAAATTTTCTTTTCTTCCGAAACCTCCGGAACAGTTTTCTCCCCTTTTATGAGTTTGTTAAACGTTGGCTTATCAAGGACTCCGCAGTCAAGTAATTTTTGTGCTGTGACTGGCTTACGCACACCATCAAATATTAGTTGTGAAGGGTCTAGCTTCTCAGAAATAGGCAAAAGTAGCTGGCCAGTATTAGGCTCTGTCTTGCATCTTTTCTTTAAACTGTCATAGGTAATGTCTTGTTCAGTTTCTGGATCAATATAGTACTCAGGACTTTGGTTTAGAGCATGCCGTGTATTTTCATCCAAAAGTTTGCGCTTAATAGCTGTGTCATGGGGGAGGAACACACTCAGATTAGGATCCAAAATTCCACCAAGAGATTCCTGGGCTTGCAGAAGACGCATCCCAATGTCAGTGTCAATTTTTCCTTTCTTCATGGCTTCAAATACTGAGAGAGGTTTGGCCGAACCAGGATCTTTGTAGCCTACAGCAGCTTCCTCAGCTGCTAGTAATCTCTCTCTGTCGCTCATGTCTACAACCCCTTTGGAACATGCCTCTTCTACTGTCAGCTTCTTGTTGGTTGCAGGGTCAATGATGTGACCTGTGGCAGCCTGTGCATCCAGTAGCAGATCTGCAATGTGTGATGGTAAGAGCATTTGTTTCTTGGCCTCTGACAAAGACATTTTTCCCCTTTTTCCAACTATAACTCCAGCAATTGGCCCAGTACCTTTAAGATTGACCTTTTTGTCTACAGACACCTCAAGGACAGATTTCTTCCCCTTTTCAAGATCTTTAAATGTTGGCTTCTCTAAAACACCACAATCAAGCAGCTGCTTGTGTGTGACTGGTTTTCGAACTCCCTCAAATATCAGTTTGGATGCGTTAAGTTTTTCTGGGACAGGAAGAAGCAGCAGGCCTGTGTGTGGATCCACCTTACACCTTCTCTTCATTGCCATGTAGGTTGTACCCTCCTCACTTTCGGGGTCTAGGTAGAGTTCAGGCCTCTGTAACAGAGCTCGGTTAATGTCATCATTGATGAGGTCACGTTCAATGGCAGTGTTTTTGGGAAGAAACACACTGAGGATTGGATCTAAAATTCCCCCAACTGACTCCTGAGCTTGTAACAGACGCAGAGTAGTGTTCTTGTCAATCAGTCCTTTTCTCATGGCTTGGAATACAGAAAGAGCACTGCTTCTGCCAGGACTGCCGTATCCTATAGCAGCTGCTTCTGCTGCAAGTAACCTTTCTCTGTCCTCATCATCAACTACACCTTGATTACATGCCTCCTCAACTGTCAACTTCTGATTAGTTCTTGGATCAATGATGTGCCCTGTAGCAGCCTGAGCATCCAGTAACAGATCAACACTGTCGGGTGGAAGGAGATTTGCCTTCTTTGCTTCAGTGAAAGTCATTTTGTTCAAAGGTCCTTTAACAGATTCTGGACCTTTTGGACTTTCAATCACCACACCAGCTATAGGACCAGTTCCTTTGAGATTGACCTTTTTGTCAGCAGATACTTCTGGCACTGTCTTATTCCCCTTCATCAGTTGGTTAAATGTTGGTTTGTCCAACACATCACACTCAAGCAACTCTTTTGCTGTTACTGGTTTGCGGACACCCTCAAAAATTAAGCTGTTGGGATCCAAGGTTGGGGGCTCTCTAGCATTCTTCAACTGGGTCTCAATAGTTTGTCTGACCACAGAAACTTCTTTAACTTCCTTTTGGAGTGCAGAGAGCCTACTTTTATATGAGTCCTCAAGCTCCCTGAGTTCTCTCATCAGCCGTTCTATTTCACTTTTCAAAGAGCTCTTTTCTCTCTCCAGACGCTCTTTGTCTGAATCATACTGTCTAATCACACTCTGTTTACTGTCATGTTGTTCCTTCCAATAGCTAATATCTCTTTTCATTCTGTCATGATCCTCTTGTAAACGTTGTTTATTTCGAACCTCTGACTCTAAGGATAGTTTCAGATGAGTGAGATCCTCCTCTAGTCTTCGGGTGCGATCTTTGTCTTTTTCTGACATATGCAGTTTCTTGAGAAGAGCTTCTCTCTCACTCACAATATCATTATATTGTGATTGAAGGGATTTCACCAAAGCTGTTGTCTGCAGAGAAAAATAAGCAGAGCAAAAAAAGTTTAGTCAGCTTGGGTATGCAACCATAAATTTATAGTATTTGGAGAATCGCATTAACTACCACAATAGAATAAATTAGGCAAGGATGATGCTATGATTACAATGCTACTCTTATACCTGCACTAATTTAAGAATAAACATACACGTGTGCTAGAAATTATTCTAACAGCATAATAGTAACACACAATGGTTAGTGGTGACAATAACAGCACACTGAATAGCTATTATCTCCTTTACCTTGACATGAGTTCAGATTCTGAGCAAATGTGTATGTTACATCATAATATTTGTCAAGTTTCTAAATATCATTCAGATTATTCCAAACACCTCTTGAAAACAAACAAGGCAGTATCTTACAGGATTGGGAAGTAACAGTATACAATGCAAGTTATTATATAAAGTAATTTCCAGAACATCAGAACAAAATCATGAAAAAAAAATCAAGTAGCCATGGATTTTCATTGTGAAATCAACTTTCCCAATCCTGTAAAGTAATACTTTCAATCACACTGCATTATTTGGTTAACAACTACCGCTATAATTCAAATAAAACAGCAGGCTCAATTATTTTGTTCTACTCAGAAAAGTTACCCTCTGTATTCTGCAAATTTGCAAAACAACACAAAAAGGAAAATAACTCCTTCTGACACAGGATTGGTTGTTCAAAAAAGCAATAACATTGAGATGATTTCTCACAATTTTTGAGGGAATGTGCTGTTTTCCAAGTTTACAGATAATATATTTAAAACCATCAAGATAATTAAACATGCTACAAGACACAATGAACCTTATTAGAGCAGTAGACCAGTAGACCAGTAGACCAGTCATTGATGGTGCAAATACCAAAAAGCATGCAGATCAGACATTTCTCAGCAACTAAACAGTGGATTGAGGCAAAGAGAGGCGCTGATTGTGTTTGCATGCAAGCAATTGACATGCAACTTATTGAAACACATGCCCTTGTATGTGTTCAAATCAGATGGAGCAGATGGAACGTGTCTAAAGGGAATCTACAGATGTTCAGGCATGCAAGTAAACTAAAGACAGCTACTTCATTGTTCCAAACTAGGACTTTGATTTGGAAATATGAGAGCACTCCAGGACTACTTGGCAAACTTCCATGTACCTCGGTGGCCTGCTTTTGTATAATCTTAGTCTCCGTTTTGAGTTTCTCCCTCTCAGATGAGATCTCTGACACCAGCTTGCGGAAGTCTACATTGCTGCGTTCACTAGCCTGCAGCTGGACCTCTAAGGCAGCAATCTGGGAGGAAAACTGAGCATCACTTCCTTGCTTGGCCCTCTTGAGTTCTTCCTTTTCATGTCTTGCCGCTCTTAGCTCCTCCTCAAGCTTCAATGTCTCCTTGGTTTGGGCTTCGATCGTCTCCTTCAGCCTTTGAAGACCAGCACAGTTGTCATTCAGTGCCTTACTTTTCTCTTCTATAGTTCTGGAAAGACCCTCATTTCGCAGGTTTGCCTCTTTGACATGAGTCTGCATCTGAACAAGTTGTTGCTGCAGGACTTTAAGCTCGGTGCTCAGCTGTATGAGACGCTCTGAAGTTGTCTTGTTTTGTTTCACACTATTCTCCAGCTCTCTTGTCAGTCTAAGACGTTCTTCTTCAACTCTCTTTTCTGTTACACTGGCTTCTGATTGGCTTTGCTGAAGTGACTTGATGGTGGTGGTGTACTCTGTCATAGTCACAGTGGTTTTTTGCAGCTTTGCTTCAACATTTTTCCTTCTGGCAACTTCCTCTTGATTGTTCTTCTTCATGTCCTCCACTTCACGTTCTAGTCCCACTCTTACAGATTGTAGATCCTTGATTTGCTGTTGAAGTTTGTTCATATTTTGTTTAGCTTGGCTCTGCTCCTGACTTTCCTTCTGAAACTCACTACGTATCACCTTCAGTTCTTCTTCAAGCATCAGTTTCTCTTTGGTCTGGGTTTCTGTAATCTTCGTAAGCCTTTGTAGCTCCACAGAATTATGATTCAACACCTTATTTTTCTCTTCTATTGTTCTGCAAAGACCCTCATTTTGCAGGTTTGCCTCTTTGACATGAGTCTGTACCTGGACAAGTTGTTGCTGCAGGGCTTTAAGCTCAGAGTTCAGCTGTATCACACGCTCAGAAGCGGTTTTATTTTGTTTCACACTATGCTCCAGCTCCGTCTTCAGTTTAAGGCATTCTTCTACACCTCTCTTTTCTGATGCACTGGCTTGTGATTGACTTTGCTGAAGTGACTTGATGGTGGTAGTGTACTCCGTCAAAGTCACCGTGGTTTTTTGCAGCTTTGTTTCAACATTTTTCCTTCTGGTAACTTCTTCTTGGTTGTTCTTCTTCAAGTCCTCCACCTGACTTTGCAATCCCGTTTTCTCTGCTTGAAGATCCTTGAACTGCCCTTGTAGTTTGTTCATATTTTGTTCAACTCGACTCCGCTCCTGGTTCTCCTTCTGAAAGTCAATACGGATCACCTTCAGTTCTTCTTCAAGCTTCATTTTCTCTTTGGCCTGAGTTTCTGTAAATTTCTTTAGCTGCTGAAGCTCAACAGAGTTGTCATTCAGTATTTTAATCTTCTCCTGTATAGTCTTCTGATGACTCTCAATTCGGAGGTTTGCTTCTTTGACATAGATCTTCTCCTGAATGACCTGTTGTTGCAGGACTTTCAACTCATCCCTTAGTTGCGTCACTTGTTCTGAAGTGGACTTGCTCTCTCTCAAACTCCTCTCAAGTTCTCCCTGCAGCCTAAGGCGCTCTTCTTCACCCTTCTTTTCAGATGTGCTTGATTGTGTTTGGCTCTGCTGGAGTGCAGTGATAGTAGTGGTGTACTCTGTCATCTTTACAGTAGTTTTTTCCAGGTTTGCTTCCACCTGCCGCCTTCTGGCTACTTCCTCCTGGTTGTTCTTCTTCATGTCCTCCACCTGGCTTTCCAATCCCTCTTTAACTCCTTGGAGCTCATTGATGTGTCCTTGCAATTTGTTTATATTTTGTTCAGCTCGGCTTCGCTCCTTGCTCTCCCTCTCAAGCTCCAAACGTATCTTTTGGCTTTCTGCCTCAAGCTTCAATGTTTTGTTGGTTTGGGTTTCTATCGTCTCCTTCAGCCTTTGAAGCTCAGTAGAGTTGCTATTCAGTTCCTTACTCTTCTCCTCTATCATTTTGTAAAGACTCTGATTTAAAAGGTTTGCTTCTTTGACATTTTTCTGCTCTTGTAAGAGCTGTTGATTGAGTACTTTCAATTCAGTATTCAGCTGTGATATATGCTCCGAACTACTTTCCAGCTCCTCTTGCAGCTGAAAATGCTCCTCTGCAACTCTCTTTTCTGAAGCACTGGATTGAGATTCGCTCTGCCGGAGCACATTAAGCATGTTTGTGTGCTCTATCAAGGTCATGGTTGTCTTCTCCAATTCTGCTTCCACCTGCCTTCTTCTGGCAGCTTCATCTTGATTGCTCTCCCTCAAATTCTCCACCTGGCTTTCCAAAGCATCTCTTACAGCCTGAAGGTCCTTGAGACGCCCTTGTAACCTGCTCATATTTTGTTCAACTCTGCTTCGCTCTTTGCTCTCCCTTTCAAGTTCAAAGCGCATCTTTTCGAGTTCATCCTCACTCTCCTTCAGCTGTGTTGCAACCACTGAAGAACTGGTCAGTTTCTGCTGCATCTGGGCTATTGACTGTTCTAGGACGCCATGTCCTTCCTCTACAGTTATCCTCCTTCGGGTTTCCTCATCCAGACTATGTGTGGTGTATGTCAGTTGGTCACTCTTTTCCTGTAGAGTATTCATCATCTCTGCCAGTTCCTCCCTGTACTGGCAACTTTCTTCATCCATCTGCCTCATCAACATTTCCAACTGATTTTCCAGTTCCCTCCTCCTGCGTCCTTCTTCTGTGATAACTAAGCGCTGACTGTGTGCCTCTTCCTCTGCCCTTTGTCTTTGCTCCTCAACTTGATTAATGGATGTCCTCAGCCTCCTGATTTCATCCTCCAGGTTCCTCCTCTCTGCCTCCATTCGCTCGTACTGCATCTGAAGCTCCATTGTGTCCTCATCCCTCTGGGTTGCCAGCTTCCGGATGTCTGATTGACTGATGTGAATCTGAGATTCGTAGGAGAGCTTTAAGTTATTGATCTCCGCACTGCATTGGCTCCTTACCTTTGACATCTCCTTCTGTAGCTCCTTGTTCCTCACTGCTTCCTCCTCCAGCTGCCGCTGCAGCTGCTCAATTTCATGATCTTTATTTACCACACTCTTCTCAATCTCTATCTTGGACCGGCTAACGCTCTCCAGCTCCTTGTGCCTCCTCCTCAGCACACCCTCATACTCCTCCTGCTGCTGATTGTAACGCTCCTCTGCCAGCTTTTTCTTCCTCTTCTCCTCCTCGAGCAGGTAGTTAAGGCGAGCCACCTCATTATTGAGGTCTGACAGCTGGCTTTGAGTGGAGTCAAGGCTTTCTTTGGTGGCACTGCACTGCAGAGCCGTCTTTTGCTTTATGTCCTCCACTGACAGCAGCTGGTCCTGAGCCTGTGAAAGCTCCAGCTGGTAATGAGAGACAGCGTCTTCCAGAGATTTGTTCTTCCTATTGCGGTCATCAAGATTATCTTTCAGCAAGCGAAGTTCTTCCTCTAGCAAGTCGATCCTTGTGTTTCGAATCTAAAGGTAATACCCAGAAAAACAATGATTACATGTAAATCTGATTGATTTACCTTTACTACTTTTCTTGTATGTCTTGGTACAAAATATCTGTACCTTAAGCTCCTCCATGTTTTTGAGTAGGTCTCCTAGGAACGCGTTGTAGTCACCAGATAAAGTGAGCAACTCCATGTAACGAGTTTGTAGATGTGTGGCCTAGACCAAAAATAAAGAAAATTCAGTTGACTTGGAAAGAGGTTCAGGTTCAGAAGAGACCCACCCCTTTTCCTTGACAAACAATTATACAAAAAGTGAACCAATGCTTGCCGCATATCTTCACTGTTTTGCGTTTTAGGAAAGTGGTGTTACCTCCTGGTTAAGATCCACTGACGGTGACTTCAGCATTGTCCTCTTGATGGGGATGTTGAGCAGAGTCTCTAAACCAGAGCTGTAAGATGCAAGGTCTGTTTCATAGTCCTGTATGTACACATAATGATGAGAGGAGGTGAAATGGATTTGTCGTATTAGTGATTCATCCATTTTCCAAACCACTTTTCCTCATAGGGATGGTGGAGGCTATTCCAGTTACCACCTGTGAGGGCCCTACAAATGTGAAAAATATGCAGTAATTCCACTTACTTTAATAGAGTTGACACAGGCCTCATTGTCCCTCAGCACACCATCTAATGTCTCCCTCCGTGATTTGATTTCTGAGTTCAGAGCCTAGAAATAAGAAAATACGCATGCTCAAGCATTTAAGATTCAATATGTAAGAAAGATATTTAAAGCCTTTAAAAAATCAGTGCCAGACCTTCTGGTTGCTAATATGGCTTTTCAGGGCTTGGACACTTTCGATCTTTGTGGCCTGCAACGTATCCTGTTTCTTCCTTGTGACATCAATCCAGTCGCTGAGCGAGGTGCTGACATCCTGGTAGTGTTGCAGCCGAGGCATATAGACCTCCAGATCTTGGATTCTGAACACGAGAACAAAATTTTAAAAATGTAATAAGATCATTTCAGTATCTTTTTTAAGTATGCAATAACATCAGGGTTTTTTCCATCAAATTTTATTCTGTGATGTTTCAATACTAAAAGTGCTAGAAATTACTTTCAGAATTTTTTCAAGTAGTTTTTATTATTATTCCTTGACTAGTTAAAAATGAGGGCTGGGATTAATGCTGCATTTCTGCTTGCAAAATGGAAATTTTAACTATTCAAATTCCATTTTATTTGCAGACTCATAATTTGCGACTAGCTGCTGCCTTAGAACATCATATTTGTAGGATACGGTATGTGGGAATTAGTTGAGTGCCATTATTTCATATAAGTTAGATGTGCTAGATATTTAGGAATGGAATTATTGGGATGTTTAATGTATATATTTTATGCGCCAATATGAGCTGACTATAATGTCTAATTAATATAGCACACCCAGGAACAGTAGCTAAATGCACATAAATACAGCTAAATACAACAGATTACATCATGTCAATAGGTTATATGTCTTGTGCAAGGCAGTTTATCCTGTGTGACAAGAATCAGAAGAAATTTGATTAGAAAAACGTTAGTAGGAGGATAAAAAGTGATTACTATATACTAGGTGAGGAATGAACCAATAACAAAGGACAAAATACAAATGAAGATTTTTTAAGAAGTACGACTGGGAAAAAAAAAAGAAAAAGAGAGAAAATGTACATATGTATTACTTAAAATTGTCACATCTGCTCCCAGAAATTCGTTTTTTGTCTGGTCATTTCCTGTTTTATTTTGATAGATTTCCTCTTGTATCGTGTCTCGTGTCTTTACCTCTGGTTATACCCCGCTTTCCCGCTTGTGTGATTACTTGTCTCTGCCTAATGTGTTTCACCTGTGTCTCATTGTCTCCCCTCCTAGTGTGTATTTAAACCCCTGTTAACTTGTCTAGTGTTGCCAGTTGTATTTTCATTCTTCATAATACTTACCCACACCACTGTGTTTGACCCTTTGCTCGTTTTTGGGTTTCTTTGCTCTTCGTCTTCCAAACCTTAATAAACTGTATTGTTATATCTCATCCTTTGCTCTCGTCTCTGCATTTGGGTCCTCACTCAACGTACGGACATCACAAAAATAGTAATATCAAGATTGGCAGCAAAAGATAAATAAAACATAAATAATATTATATCTGAAGCCTGCTGGCACTTTTGGGCACTATTCATCTGCTACATTATGTGTGAATAATATATGAATGATAAAATCTATATAACGTAACAAAATGTCAAGTAGTATAGATCTGTGCAAATACATAGCATTCGTCTTCCTCTGGAGTTGAATGTAGGTGAACGATGTAAGCACATACCTTGTGTCAATCTGTCCCTGAATTCGTTTCCAGCGGTCCGACACCTGGCTGACCTGCTCGCTGTATTTGGACAGCATCATGTCACACCTGTGGAAAGGCCCGCCCACCTGGCAGTTCCAGTGGGTTGCCTTGGACAGATCTGCTTCCATGTCCGCCAGGGCGTCCCTCTTGTGACCCAGCTCTGTTTTAATATCCTGCACATAAAGACAAAAACAGCATACCAACACAAAAGCAGTTGTGTATAAGAGCTCAACAAAATCCCACAACAAAATGATTTTTGTTTTTTTAAATAAATCACAATTATCAGGTTAATATCAGTCAGACAGTGTACGTGTATTAATTACAGTCAGGATTCATTCAAACTTTTAAGATCATTTGAGTGCATCCAGTCAGAATACTATTATTACACTGTTGTATTCTTTTTCCTGCTGCCAAAAGTGAATACTTCTTGTATACATTTGACAAAAATTGTTATTTGAAAGGTATTTATAAGAGTAAGATCTTGTGACCAGGGAATTCTGGCACACACTGAACCCCAAAGGAAAGGAATTCTTCTGGCTTTCTCACAACAGCTTTTCTTATTAAACTTGATGGATGTCCACTAAGCTGTACACCAATATGCACTGGTATTCTTCTCCAGCTGCAGTTTGAAGCCCAGCAGTACAGTGCAAAAGTAAAAAGGACTCCAGTTCTTACAAGTTTCTTACATTATGACACGAAAAAAGGCAAGAGCATTACATTATAAATGGTAGATTTATACACACATACATATTTTCGTATAAAATACCTCCAGAGTTGTCATGTAATGTTGCACTTCATGGGGCTGCAGAGAGGTTGTTTCCTTCTCCGTCAGCCTGGCTTCGTAAACTTTCACTGTATCCTCAGCCCGAGCCAGACTCTGCAGGAGATCCCTTAAAGCCCGAATACTGGGAAAAATGAGGGAGAGAAGCCAGCTATTTTATAAAAAAATGTATGAAGTATGTGACAGTACATCCAAAGCAATCTTCTCCTTAAGCTCAATAAACTCTTAATAAACCACCTTAGATTAGGTTTAAAATGCACTCTCAAGGTTTTTGGAAATAGTTTTCACAGAAAAGTGGTGCTACAAACCTATGATGCATCGCTGTAGATTGGACCACACAACAGTATTTAGAAATAAAAAATCAAATTGTGTGACTCCAGATCTCTTCCAGTAGTTTTTCAAACAACACAAGACTCAAAACTCAGCAGTGGAGACTGTGTTAGCGTACCGCATCATGTAAGCTGACGAGCTGCTCTCCAGACTGGCCAGTCTTTGACTGATGACCCCGATCTCACTGCGGAGGAACTGGGCTTTGTCTGAATCATTAATGGTTTCCAGCTCCCTCAAAATGCGATCCCTCAGGCGGAGATACTCGTCACGCATTAAGTCAATGTCACGCTGCACCACCTGTGGAAAAGTGAATACTTTATTTTAAGTGTGAATACTTAGAAATGACAAATAAGATGTACTTTCCCACCACCAGGATGCTTGTTATTAAGGCTGTGATGGTTTTTTTAAACAGTGGCGGAACATAAACACCTTTGTTAAGTACAAAGCACTTCACATGTGTGTTTTCAGGTTGAGTTATTTTATACTTATACTCTAGTCTCATTACCTGTGTCTTCAGTTAGTTTTCAGATTAAGGTGTACAATAAAAATATGACTAATACTGTAACTAGCTGCACTGGGATCATTGTGGCAACAGGAGTCAAATGATGCTGAGTCAAATGACTAATCTAGTTTGACTCCCGGGTCATGTGACTGTCATCATTGTTCCAGTTATTTAATTAATGTACTTCAAAGGAGACTTTCAGTTTTGTTTAGTTAGATAGTTTGTGTATGTTTTGATGGTTCAAATAATGATTAAGTTGTAGTTCACGCTGTGATAGGGAAGGGAGTTCACTGTCATGGAGTCTGTGTTGTTCATTGCAGGCTGACAGTCTCTGCAACTAAAGCAAGCTTTTTGAGATTGTGCTGTGCATGGGGCACGAGAAGCAGAACGTGAAATCTTTCTCCTGTGACTTTTTATGATCAAGCATTGCAATACTTTACCAATAAGATCATATATTTATCGCTAGAGCGCCATGATATACAGTCACCATGATATACAAAAGTAGCTGAACGTAAGGAGTGAAAGGCAGTGAGTCGTCTATTAAAATACAGATATATCTGTAACTAGGATACACACTCGGTTTGATGGTGCTTGTGTATCTACCTCTAATTGAGTGATCTTGAGGCCACAGTCGTCCACGCTGTCGTCTCCTACAGAGATGTGAAGGTGTTGACTGAGCGTGGCCTCAGAGGCCTCCAGCCTCAGTCTGAGAGCATGCAGCTCCGTTAAACTCTGTGAGGAGGATACGGAGGAGGGAGAGGATGATGAGGACAGCTGCACCTTCTTCCTCACAGGCTCCGCCTTCGTGACTTTAACCACTTCCCTCTTGATGGCTTGCTCTTTCCTTTCTGCCAGTTTTCTCAGCTCAGCTCTCCGTCGTTCTTCTTCAGCTCTCCGTCTTGCTTCTTCGGCTCTCCATCGTTCTTCTTCAGCTCTCTGCCTTTCTTCTTCCAATCTCCGGGTTTCTTCGAGTTTCCGGGCCTCTTCAAGTTTCTGGGCCTCTTCGAGTCTCCGGGCTTCTTCTTGTCTCCGGGTCTCTTCGAGTCTCCGGGCTTCTTCTTGTCTCCGGGTCTCTTCGAGTATCCGGGCCTCTTCATACCTGGTGGCCTCTTCTTCAGCTGCTTGCTGCTGCTGAAGCTGAATCTGCTGCTGTAGCTGAAGCTGCTGCTGCTGGTGCTGCAATTGCAGAAGATGTAGCTGCTGCTGCTGAGGTTGTATTATGATGAAATGCGGCTGCTGTACTACTGGCTGGTGCTGAAACTGGACGACTTGTGGAGGCTGTTGCTGCAATTCGACTACTTGCTGTTGCTGCTCTTCGACTACTTCCTCTTCTTCTACGTCTTCTATTTCTTGTTCTTCTTCTTCTTCTCCAGCTGAGAACATAGAAGACATTCATAATAAATAAAGACTTCAAACTTAATCTGTATGTAATGGCTCCTTCTGAAGAACCTGTCGACTGTCGTTAGTATCACATTTGTTAAAGCTTCATTTTAAATTTAGCAAAAATTTGCAGACATTTGAAATGTTGTAAAATGATCAAATGAGGTTTTAATAGTTAAAACACCAATTGCACCGTTATTAGGCGGACAAAACCAGGATCAGCAAGGAGATTATTCTTTTTTTTTTCGCAAACAAAAGAACAAGCATGTGTATTAACACTGACCGTAGTTGGGCAGCTGCACTACCAGTTTGTCATAATGGGCCTGGGCTCCGGTGAACTGGTTCTCTATGACCTTCTTGTCCTCATCAGCAAACATTTGGGAGCCCTTGGCACTCTTTCTGAACTCCTCGTAGTGAGTCTCCATGCTCCTGATGATATGGCGATACTCCTCAGGACTCATCTTGCTCATCTGAACACAAACACAAAAACGGCACGTGTTATTCACATCAAAACAAATGACCTTCCGATGCCTTTAAGTTCTATCAGCAGTCTTCCTTAATTGACTTTTCGACAGCAGGAGATGCACAGACGCACCATCATCATAACTTACCACGGCCATGGTGAGAGAGTTGATGCGTTTGATGTCCAGCAGACAGTACTGCCAGGCGATGAGACTCTTAACATTAATGTAAAGCTGGTTCCAGATTGACATGATGGCCTCATAGTACTGCTCATTCCTTTACAAAAACACAGAGATTCAATGTCAGTTTTTGCTAAAGAGGTGCATCAGATAGAGATTAACCAGAATGCGAACAAACCTCCAATTTTTCATCCCTTCCCTATCAATATTTTGTTTGTCACACATGAGACTACATATCCTCACCCCTAGCAACACCGTCAGATGTTTCGGACTATACATACAGTACAGGCCAAAAGTTTGGACAACACCTCATCCAATGCGTTTTCTGTATTTTCATGACTATTTCCATTGTAGATTCTCACTGAAGGCATCAAAACTATGAATGAACACATGTGGAGTTATGTA
>JAPTHA010000019.1:9965515-9983269 GCA_029814585.1 Gymnapogon annona | reverse complement strand
TTACACTGTTTATAGTACTGTTTACACTGATGTGTAATATTTACACTGTTTATAGTACTGTTTACATTGTTACATTGCTACTGTCCATCTTATTTATTTCTTATTTATATTGACTGTGTGAATTTTTGTATCACCTTGCACTCCAGTCACTCATGGCTTTAGATTCACTCAGCAATTGTGCACTTTTCTATCTTCCATATTTATTTTGGGTTATCAGTCGCCAATCTATGACATTTTGTTACCAGATTCATTGTGTGTGTGTCTGTGTAATGACAATAAAGGAAGTCTAAGTAAGTCTAAGTCTAAGAGGTAATCATCTGAAATGGTTTTCCAACAGTCTTAAGGAGTTACCAGAGGTGTAGTGTGAAATAGTCATGGAAATACAGTCATAAAAATAAAGAAAACTCATAGAAATGAGAAGGTGTGTCCAAACTTTTGCCTGTACTGTATGTGTGTCTTACTTGTTGGCCAGGCTGATGCTGATGGGGTTGGGTGGTGGTATGATCAGACACACAGACGGCACCAGCATGTCAAGTCCTCCAGGCCCGGTCACATGCCATCTACTGCGCTGACTGTTGTCCTTCAGAATCCCCTCGTTGTCCTTAAGAATCACCTTCTGTGGAACCAGAACACACAGAATGTATCACGCACTGTGTATGTGAATGCTTAACGCACTGATGTGTGGGTGGTTTTTCACTCTGACCTGGTCTTGTTTAAAGTCACACAAGGCTTTGACGATGACGGCGGAGCTGCTCTTCTCCTCTGGGTTCCTGGGCTTCAGTCTCACGATGCTCTTCGATTTACTGACAAGATGTTTAACCTGCCTCTTGTTTTCCATGATCCTGTCTCTTTCTCTCTGGTGATTAAAAAAAAAGTTGTGTGGGTGACACACCAATAAAATATTATTTCAATGAATAACAGGAAGAAAATTAAATGAAGTCCAAAATGACGACAAGCAGAGCATTCAATCAATTACTGAAGTTACTGATGCAGCTACGTCAAATTACTGTGCATCCAGTTCAGGTAGCTGATTATTGGACAGTTAAAAGAGTGACTCAAGTGACTCTTTTAGGCTTAATCAACACTAGCAATCTTCGACAAACCATAGATACATGTGCAGCAGATGACTAATGGCCGACAATTCATTGATTGGCATGAGAGACGAAACAAGAGTGATCAAATCAAATAAATGTGGGTGCAGCTCTGCACATTTTGGTTTTAATTAATATCTTTTTGTGTTCCTGCAGAAGAATTTAGTTTGATCTCTTGGCCCGTTTCAGACTGCCATTATATCAGAGGCAACCTGAGCGTCTTCATAGTTATTTTTTAAATAAAAATGCCAGAAAATGTGCTCTTTGGTTTTAGGAAGGTCTTAACTTTCAGTACAGATGGAAATACCAGAAATGGAAACTGCCAAGTTTGCATAGCTTTGTGCAATTAAGTGATTACATTGCATGGAATATAAGATAAGATTTGGCATTAGTTCCTCCTCCTTTATGCTGGTAATTAGTATTTTTCCAGGAATAACAAGTTTTTGAACTCTGAAGTTGTTTACAGCGCCATGTCATAAGAAAAATAACTATGTGGACATTGGGTATATAGAGGTACATGTACAGCAGAAGTTCAAATGATCTGAAAAGCTGAAAAAAACAACAGAAGTGATTATATGTCTTTACACTCAGCGTTTGTGTTTTTTTTGCAAATTGTAATTGTAGATCTCTTGTATGTACACTTTCTGAGCTGACGTCATGTAATGTCTGTACCTCCAGTCCCTTCAGGAGCTCCTGCAGTTTCTCCAGTGAAGTCTCCTTGTTACAGGGGAAGTTCTTCCGGACCGCCTCGTGCTTCTTCTGCAGGGAACTGTACGTCTCGTTGGCCTCCTTGAAGAACTATTTAAAAACACAAGGTATGAGGAAACTGGTGATTTGATGTTTTTTTTACATTACATCTCTTAAATGTTTATTATAAAGCAGATAATGCAATAGTTTAAGGCAGCAACTTTTACACTTTTACAATGACAGATAAAAAGTGCTTATAAACCATTAATCAAATCACTCTATTTGATAAACCATTTATATTTAACGCTAATAAAGTCTATTCTATTCTATTGTACTCATTCTATTGTAATCATATATGTGTGTATCAATATGGATGTAGGAATTGATTCTCTTTGAGTAAAGACAACTTCCTCCAAGCATTAAAGAGGAATATGAATATGAAATAGTAAAAAAAAAAAAATTTTTTTAAACCTTGTGGTGGGCATTTATATCATTGCTTTGTTATTTAAATGTGCTGTTATGCTCAATCTAATTATTTGCATTAAGGATGGCATCCTATTTTATTCCGTCCTTTGTTTAGCCAAATTATTTTTGTTTTTCATCGTGATCCTGTCATGTCCATATTATTTACCTGTATTTAATACATTCCAAAAAACACAACAATGTAGTAAATATCACGAACATGCTGGTAAAGATCGTCAGTGGTTTGATATGAATGTGGATCATGAAATGTATCACCATACCTGACTGTACGCTGCATTTTCCTTGAGATGGGTGTCAATGCACTTGGTAATTTGCAGGAGCCAACTCCACTGAGTCTGCAGCGTGTCTCTGTAAGCCTGAAGGTGCAAATTAGCACATGACAACATCAGAAAACAGAGGAAAATACACACACGTGAATCTGAATGATGTGTAACGATGGTTGGCACCTCTATCTTGTCTGAAGCCGGGTGATTGTTCTTCAGTTGACTGTCCACTTTGGCTTTGAGTTTGTTCAGTTGCTTCTCTTTGTCCTCCAGTGCACTCATCAGTTTCTGTTTTACAAGGAGAGCTTTAGGAAACGTATAAAACACCAGGATGCAGCTGCAGCCGCGCTGTGTGGCTTCGCTCAAAGTGGATGATTGACTGCAGCTGCCAAAATGTCATTTCCAACAGATGATTACTCCTTTATGAAAAGCACATTAAATTCACAAAAAGCATCTAAGGCTCACTGGATTCACCAAGAATGTTAACTGATGAAGCTAATAGGAAAAATGTTCATCAAAACACAGATTTTTCCAAATGAGGAAAATGGTGCCCAGTTTTTTTTTGTCGCTGCATTTCACTAACCGAATAGCTCTCCTGTTTGGTCGGGATGTACTTTTCGATATGTTTGTCTCCCCAGTCAAACATCAGCTCTTCCTCCTCCCTGTCGTTCACCCACATGATTTCTTTTGAGATTTCTTGAATGATTTGCATGAAGTCTCTCAGCTGCTGCGTCCGAGTGTGTGAAAATTGCTGGGGGGGAGGTGAGAAAGGAAGCTTAAACGCCACAGTTTACCTGAAAATACACAACACGCATAATGATGGATATGTCTATTACCTGGAGGGTATCCCACTCCTGGTCCAGAGCGTGAAGGTTGGCCTTATCTCCACTCTTCACCTGCAGAGGAAGAGTGTGATTGTGTCACAGAAAGTATGGTATGAACATAAATCCTACATCCTGACTACACCTACCAGTTCGTCCCGGGCTCGGTCCACCTCCACACTCCTCTGGATGGAGCTGTGGAACTTCTGGTGGCTGACGATCTGCTGATCTATGGTTGAAGGATCGTCTCCCCAGGGAGCCGTTTCAATCAGACGCTGGAAGCAAAACACAAGAGATGTTGTGTAGTTGGCACACAGCGCTGATCCACAATGTCATATCTGAGACCAGAAACAAGGCTCTCATCGGTATCCTGCAGCTGTAATCCAACACAGAGCACCGGCAGAGGGAAACAGTTCCCAGAATCCATCAGATTTTTTGCTGCAAGATGTTTTTTTGTTGATTTTATTATGCACATTATTTATTAATGGGTTTTTATATTTTTTATATAATTTGATTCTTTCTACAACTGTTTTATCTGTGTGGTTTTAGAGACCATTGCATCATAATTTTCTTGTTACATTACATCTATGGTTGACATGTTTAAATGACTTTTGTGTATTTGTGCATGTTGTACCAGTCACTGTCAAAGCATTCTGGCCATAGCGACATGATTGCAGGGCTATTGTGTTCCAAGTTTACTCCCATTACATGTCCCATTATATTGATCCTATCAGTGTCCTTAACCAATAATACATCAGTATGACCAACTGCAACAGTCAACTCTTTCTAGGTATTGTGTGAATCCCTCGAGACACACATGCACACACACAGGTGCAGCTCTTTATAGAATACAATAGTCTGTATTGCCAATGTGTGAATAACAAAATGAGGTAAATGTTAGTTTATGGGTTTCTCTTATAACAATGTCTACTTTTGTGTAATTCCTTTTTTTCTGTTTTATTTTTATTTTCAGCACGTTCCTTATATTTTATTATATGACTAGTTCCATTGTATTTTGTCTTCCTCTTACCCATATTGGCTCAAACTGTCAATTTTTATTTTTATATACAATAATATTTTAACAGATATTTTGTTACTTCATATTTGTGCTCCACCAAATGAACACCTTTTTTTTATCTGAAGTATAATAAAAGTCACCAGCAGGAGGTAGTAGAGAAAGGAGTGGTACATTTATATTTATGTAAATTTATTAAGCAAACAAATCAGAAATGTATGGGGGGGGGGACTTGGTTCTGAATTAAATTGGATACAAGACATCTTTTCAGTCAATATGTCTAAATGTGATTTTAAGAACATCCAAACTTCTTACAAACATACCGATGTCTCTGATACAACACATTGTAGAAGAATACTTTCAGCTCTACAAACCTTGGACTGACTTTGTATGCCATGTAGCGCAAAGTATTCAGATTTAATGAGATCTCTCAGTCAGATTAGCATCCACTGCAGTGTCTCGTAGACATACTTTAAATATGAGAAAGTTTAGTCCAAAGTTTTAAGTCACAGTTCAGTCCGCACAGTTCCAGCTCTATGCCTAAAATATGACTTAACATTTTTTTTTCAGTATTTTCACGCACATGGCCAATAAAATTGGTCTTTAGCCAATTAATTGTACAATTTGCTGTAAATTAATCTTCTTGAAACCATTTTATCACTGCCATTTTTCAAAAAATCAAATGCCTTTATTGTCATCATACAAGTACGACGAAATTACACGACGACTCTCAGTGCAAAATGTAGTGGTAAATATAAAACAAAATAGAAGTAAAATATATAAATATATATACAACAGAGCCATATGGATAAAAAAAAAGTGCAGTAGAGAGCATGGTAGCAGCAGTTAAGGATTTTTTCTCTTGCTGGGAGACAAAGTCAAGACAAACTTTGCCAAAAAGAGTCAATCGGATAAGTAAAGCGTTTTCAAATCTATTTAACAGCCTTCTAAAACACACAGAAACACATCCACACCTTCATAAAGCCTGCAAGTAGTGCTGTATAATAGTGGTCACACAGAAAGCAAAACTGCCTACAAAACTGCATTAATTTTTTTTAGTGAATCATTGTTTGTTTTTGTTGATATACTGTAAATGTGTCCTCAGCAAAGTTTTCCTCATAGAGTTAATGTAGGAGCAGCTTTTCATACACTGACTCTACCTATTTGGTATTCTTCAAGTAATCTTAATAATGCAAATTGTGGGTGATTTAATGCAACCCAAATCATTTTCCTCATTTTTGCTTATTCATCCCAAACAAACAGAAAACTAAAAGGTGACTCACATGTTCAACATCAACGTTAGTGTATGAATGCATTTGAGTGTTTGCGTGAGTATTTTCATACCTTCTGCTGTGCGATCCAGCTCATGGCGTCGTTAAAGCTCCGTCCTACTTCCTCCCAGGCTCCAGAACTCAGTCTGGCACTCTTCCTCCGGCGGATGGAGCCTGTCATGGCCATGTGGACACCCCTCAGCTGATCCTTACATATCTCTAAACTGTGGATTGAGAACAAACACACGATTATTAAAACATAGACATTATTTTTCAGTGATGGGTGAAAACTGGAAATATTCCAAACATCATCCTTACGTCCTGAATATGTTGTCACTGGGTTGTCCCATCTGTCTCAGGTCCATCCCACAGGCCTTCAGCTGCTCGATGGTCTCTTTGGCCATTGACATGTAGCGCTCCGCATCTCCACTGCCCTGGAATCAATGATGACAACACTTAGACCGCTAGACAAAGACGACTGACACTCTAAATATACAAAGGTCCAGAAAAAAAAAGAATCTTCTGGAACCGTGATGTAGGTCTAAATCATTACAGTTATCTTTTATTTAAAGGTATAGAACATAGATCGATGTAATCAATCAAATTAGTCTCATCATACTTATAGCTCTCATAACTGAAATGTTGTTTTTCCTTTCTGATATTCTGTATAAACATTTGTTTCTCAATCACTCAAACAATTCTGCCTGAGACGCTCTGAAAATTTAAAGGCATCCATATATCGAAAACGCACAATAAAATTACTTCAAAGTATGACTTCAAATAATCCAAAACTAAAGTGTGCAATCATAGATCATAAATGTATTGCAAAAGACTGCCTAAAATAAATCAGTGACAGAAATACTTCTATTAACACAGCCAATCAGATGAAGACAATAAACACCATCAGCTGTTCTCAAAATGAATGATTTCTTTCAGCTTTTTCCCTTCTGGGGTCACCACAGCAAACACAATTCACATATTTCATTTGGCAGGAGTATTTTTTTTTTTTACGTCAGATGCTCTTCCTGACACAACCCACTGGACGCTCATCCCAGGAACTGAACCCAGGTCCCCTATCCACCAGCCCTAACCCTAACCTACTGAGCTATACAGCCAGGACATCAGCTGTGCTCAGAAAAATCTAAAAAAAATAGGGGGCAATTGCATACTTAGACTTATGCATTTATCACATTACTGAAGTCCTGCACATCCTACCATGGACTCTGAGTTACTTTAATTGATGTTGTGGTGTAAAGCGCCTTTTGTGGTGGTTTCAAGGCAACAAAATCACACTGTTGAACTACGATACAGGAAACTGACATACTGTGACTCAGCCAGGTGGAAAATATAAGATAAAGTAGAATTTGTTTGTTCTAAATACATTACGGAAAAGCTTTTGAACTGCTTTTTACTGCTTTACATGCATGTCTGATGTCTTACTTTGGTTTTAACAGATGTGTCAGTGCTTACAGTAGTTGAAAGTTGTCATGGAAATTAGATCTATGATGGATATAGGTAAGATTGGTACAAATATGACCTGGGATAAATGTGGAGATACAAATACTGAGCACACCCCAGTCTATGACATTTTGGAACAAAAATGTCAGAACTGAAATGTCATTTAAAACCAGAAAACACCCACATTTCCCCATCCTCGTCACATTTTGTCTAGCAATGATGATGGGAAAAAGTTTGTCCCAAAGCCCTCCCAGTTGAAATCCACTGAGAGACTCCTTAGCACAATCCACATTACACAGCAGTACAGTGTGAATCATCCAGTTATTTGCATTGTAACACACAAAAGCAATGTAATGCAATGTTCAAGCACATTAACCCATAAAGACCAAAATATCCACAAATGACTACCAATCCACTAATCCTACCAGTACGTTTTCAAAAATTGACGTAAAATACAGTTATTCATATTTTCATGGTCATCAGACATAACCCATTTGGACATTCAGAAGCTATGTAGTTACTGTGGAAACACCCTCATCTTCTATAACATTGATTCATCAGTAAAATCCATGCAGTGGGATCAATAATAGTGAATGGAGATGGAGATTAGTTTATTTTTATGTCTGTTTTTCCTTTCTTAGTATGATAACCCTCAAGTATAGTCTTAACACGATGGTCAAAGTACACAATCAATAAATTAAATATGGGAAAATTCTTGACTTTCACTGAAAAAACACAAACTAGAGAGGATAGTATTATAATAAATCATTTAAGAAAGGTTAAATAGAGAGACACGTGTATTTGGGAAATGCCTTAAAAGTTGCAGTGTAGCTTTATAGTTTAAGTGTTTCTCAAATACGGAAGTGCAATTCTGGGGGAGCAGGGGGTTGCCCCCAGCATGTTTTTGAGCATGTTTTTTGGGTTTTTTTTGTGGTACTAGAATAAAGTGTAATTGTACATCCACTACAGTAGGTGGCAGTAGGGCTCTCATTGTCAGAGTGCGTGCAGGGAGTATTAGTTCTATGATGCAGGTGTGTTTTACACTCATCATTAATATTTAACAAAATAAAAGAAAGAGAGAGATAGAGATCATGACACAAATCAAAGTACCTCTAAAGCTAAGACGAGGAAACATGACCAAGCGCATTGTGATGATTTTGGCAACGTTAAGTCACAGGAGCACGAACCCCACTTTAACTTTACCTGCCTCAATATGCCACATTCAAGATAGATTAATTTACCCAATGTTCACAAACCAGCACAGGCTCTATAGCAGCAAACGGAGCTGAGCTGAAATATTCCTTATACCTATTAAACTATACTCAACAACAAACACAACACCAGCTATTTAACTATGCAACACTTAAATATTTACACTAAATCTTTATTTTAATGCTCATTTTAGTCATTAAAAGTGCATCAAAGTGCACGGTCACATGACTCTGGACTAAAACAAGACAGATCATGTGACTCGACACAAATTTTTTCCCCGGAACAAACCCATTGCAACTCGTGCTTGGCCCACCGAGGAAATACCAGTGGACTTTTGGGGTCTAAAATGTTGGCAGGAGACAGCATGGAGACAAATACATTAAATAAAGATATTACACCCCAATCACGCTGATTAGCCACGTGAGTTTTTGGGGGGTTTTTCAGCAAAAACGTGCCAAATATTGCCAACAGTCACCCGCTTTGTGAACGCTACTTCACTAGACCAACAAGCATGTTAGCATCATAGAAGACCAAAACACACCCACACCATAGCAGAGGAACTAAGACTATCATTACAATTTTAGAGACAAATGACAGAATTAAAAGCAAGGCGGGGGCAAATTCCTGGGTGGGGGGCATAACAGAAAATAATTGAGAAGCACTGGGTTAAAGTGTCGTTAGCCTCCTTTGAGTTATCTGACAGAGTATGTTAACAGGTATCGTTAAGGCTCTGCAAAGTAGTGACATATATTATTAAAGTCATCAGACCAACACAGACAACGTCTAAAATGTCCTGGAAGAAAAAAAGCCACTCTCATTACATTATTATCACATATTTTACTGAAATCCTGCATGAGGAGGCAGAGCTGTTGATACAAGTTGAGCGATAAATCACACTTTACGGAGATATGGATGGGTCTCATGCTTCTGCTGAACTCTTGACGACATGCTAATAAATCTCCGAAAAGTTACATAACGTCAAACGGAGGAGGCGTTTGTGCAGTGAGTTACACCGACAGGGTTTGGTTTCCCCAACCAATCCCGCAGATATACAAAATGCTTTCACCATCAGCCTGGTTTCTATTACGTGTTTGGATGCACACACTCAGCTCTGTGTCAACAGATGAGTTACAACAACAACAAAAAAAACCCTTTCACTGTTTTAATTAAAACTAAGTGAACTCTTTCGTTTTCTTGTCAGATGATTATAGAATGCAAAAGCAGCGTGACAATCAAAGTGGTGACTCACAGTCTGAAGGGCGTATTCCGCTTTCTTCAGGTACTCCTGGCACTGGCCCTGCAGGATCATGGCCTTCTGGTGGATGGCGTTGAGACCGGAGCCACTGCGGGGGGAAACAGAGCGGGAATGTCAAGACACATGACACATACCAGCTCTGGTTATTCTGACTTTTTTTTTTTTTACTGATGTCTTTAATTCATCAGTCATTATTCTCTGTTTTTAGATTGACTGAACTAGATTTTTCTGTCTATCTGCACGGCGCTCTTGTTTTTCATTTGTGCATAGATAAAACAAAATATAAACTAATAACAGCCAGGCCCTGTGTATCCTTGGAGAACACTGCTTCTAATTGTTTTCCCAAAACTTGGCTGACAAATTCAATGGCATCTAAGTTTTGCTGCCAAAAAAATGGAAACGTGCAAAAACATAGCAAAAAAATCGATCAGCAGATCCACAGTGAAATTATGAGACTATGTCATTTTTCAGGGAGAGCGGCTTTTCAAATATGAATATGTATTCATTTTATTTGTTCAAAAACATTAAACTTTTAATCAAGTAACACTAGTCTTGCTAAAAAAAAAACCTTTCCAGAATCTACTTTGTACATAGTCTACTGTGATTGGCTACGGCATCACAACATCCTACACGGTATTAAACAGTTACAGAAAATGAATGAATGAATGAATTCATTAAAGTCTGACTAACACATGAAAGCAGTAAACACGAGCCTTTTTCAGATGCACTGTTAGACGTGTTTTACAGCATTTATAATAGAGTTAAAGATGCTTATTTTCTTCGCTTAAGCTCTACACCTTCACTGTATTTGTTTTTTTTCTTCTTTTTGCATTAAGTGATATCTGCCTGCACAACATGGTTTATCATTTAACTCTAAAATACACTGATGTTTAACTTTTTTCGCTGAAACTCGGTATCAGAACCGATTCCAGAAAGACAGTATATCTCTGGGTCTAATATGAATTCCTTTTTTTGTTTTCACAAAGATGAAAGCATATTATTGGCTAAATAATGAGTCAGAAACACTTGGCAGATTTTCTGATCTGATGAAAGTATCTGGTAATTGAGGACAAAAAAAAACGACACTGTGAGATTAGACTGAATATTGGCAAGAGATCAAAAGAAGTATCTGAGGCTCTGAAATGTGAAATATAATTGATTTATTACAATGTAATCAAACTTCAGCCTCAGCTTCTTTTTCAATTTCAACCATCCCATTTCCTTTTAGAGTTAGACACATACATTATTACTGCATCCCGTGATAAATAATGTGGTTTATGTTTATTTTATGACATAAATACAGGTGTGTGAATGCCCTCTGATGGACAATCTTCCTTTCCACTAACCTAATAGAAGATATGATTATGTAATATGTGTGCCTGTGTTAATTATCATTGTATAATTGGAACTGAACATAGTCATTATCATTACACATTTCAGTCCACACATGCACATACATACAGTATAGCTTTACACAGACATCACTAGATAAACAATAGGTCAATCTGTGATCAGTATAAACATGTGTTACAGAAATAAATCAAATATTAATCTATTGTTTCCATTCCAAGTAACTTATATGAACACCTGTGTAACAGTGAACCTTAAACCACAGCTTTTGTTGCTCAGTCTTGTTTTTAACCCATATCTAATAGGAACTTCTTTTAGATTAAAATCTCTTTCTTGAAGGAGACCTGACTCTGAAAACATGCAATGACAAGATAACAAAACAACACAAACAATAAAGTCAAGCTTGAGGGAAACATGCATGGGATCATGATTACACTCTTCAGTTTTTTTTTATCAGAACTTTCCATTTCTATGGAGAGAAAAGCTTCAGGATTTAACAGTGAAGGATCACTAGGCAACAAAAAAACATCATTGTCTAACAATTCAAAACAAGACAGATGCTCTGTCTGGCCGTTCTTTAAAGGACATATTTCCTCCACTAGTAGCATTTCTGGACTAAAGACTGTTTGGCTGTTGCAGCAGAAAGAACTTGGCAGTTCAACGTGAGCAATAAATCAGCATGAAAGTTTCTCCCCTGTTCACATAAGAAACACAGTGAGCAGACTACTGTGAGACTTTATTAACACGCACATCACATGGCAGCTTTGTTTTATTAACTCTCTTTGTCACTGATGTGAATAAAATCAAACCAGTGAGGCAACACCTTCAGCAAACTGCATCCACACCAGCTCAGGTTGCACACATCTTTGCAAATATATATACACAACATAGAAGATTATTGATTTCCTGCTTCTTATTTTTTTATTTATTTGTTTTCAGAAACATGCATCTTTATTTCAATGTTTATGCAATTACAGTTGGGGGAAAAAAAACCCTATCCCTTACCATTACTAAATGTCAGATCAAGGCAGTTTCCTGCTTGATGACATTTATCAAGACCGCTGGGCTGCAAATGGCACAGGTTTTCAACAGGGCCGGAATGAAAATGGAAACTCGTCAAAGGAGGCTGATTAATTTTTAATAGCAACAGGCTTTATCTCTGCCCACACGGAGGGAAACTAAATGCCTCCAGGTTCTCAGGGCGAGGCAACAGGTGTCGGTGTAAGGAGCGCGCAAGTCCGCAAGTTATTATGACATTTATCAAAACAACAACAACAACAACAACAACAAAACCCAAAGTGCATCATACCTCATTCCTGTCGCCACCCCGGCCCCCATGCTGCCCCCCATCTCTTGTGGCATTCTCATAGGAGCGTTGGAAAAGGTGTAGGTGTTGTATCCATCCATGTAGGGGTCGTATCCATTACCGCCTCCGTGCATGACTTCGCTCCGTGAGTAATAGGTTCCCTCTCGGGTCAGGTCGCCTTTGGAACTGGGCCCTCGGCTCAAGTTCAGGCCCTTCTGAGACCCGTACATACTCATCTTGACCGGAAAACAGCCTCCTCTCTCTACCGATAGAAGAGAGGTGCAGCGGGCAGCTCAACCTGACGCTGTCGCCGTCCGCCCCGCCGGTCCGCCGGTCCGCCCCGGGCCCTGGGTCCCTGTGGAGCAGACTGCACACACAGGCAGCAGAGGATCGCTTTTGGAGGATGGTGACCACACCTCTCCGTCTCTGCCCCAACTGCTCAGCTGAAAGTTTTTTTTCTTCTTTTTTGTTTTTTTTTGCTCTCCGTGCCACTCCCTTCCAAACTCAGCTGGAGGCACTGGGAGGGAAAGTGTGTGTGTGCAGAGTCAAACCCTCAAGTACGGAAAACACTTTAGACCAAGAGGTTTCACAAACTTATTTCAATTCAATGTCCAAACTCAAGACCAATTTGTCCTGAACTGAGCCAGACCAGTACAATAATAACATCACTTTGTATGAATAATATCAACTTCCCTAATATTCTTAATATGATGAAAATGTTTACGTCTCCAAACTGTCTTTTAACAACCGAAAATTTCTTAAGAATAGTGCAATTTTAACAATATTATCCTTGGTTTGTCATCCTACACTTACGCAAAATGTTTCATAACAAACATCATGTGATTAAAATTACACTTATTTCTCTTAAGACATTTCCCGTTGTTCATACATTCACAAAGAGAAAAGTCTGGACTTGTGAGTATTTATAGGTTTGTTAGGACAATATTTTATTGATCTGTAAGTGAAACCTGAATTTAATTTTGTATGACTCTCTGAAGTGCATTTTTTGTATTTCACAAGGACCGGGTCAGGACCTTGGCGGCCTACATTTGGCCCCCCGGGCGCATGTTTGACACCCCTGTTTTAGAGAGTAAATTGTGAAAGTATGAGGAATCCATGTTGACTGAAAAAAAAGGAAAGAATAGAAATGTGCAGACAGTTTTGCAATGACAGTTTCTGCAAAGTCATGACTGTAAGTAATGTTGCAAATATAATATGTTTTTGCAAAATCTTCCTCATGGGATTAGGTTGAGGAAACAAAAAAGTGTGTCTAGTTCAAGTAAGTCGTATTACTTTAAAACATTGTAATTCAGAGAGAGATACAGATGTTACTAATTACCACAAATACAATAATGTCACATGAATAAATCTTCAGATGATGCAATAACCAAGTCTATTTTAATACTGCTCTTTTTCATCCAAAGCATTTGTGAATAGTTTGAAACACACACACACACACACACACACACACACACACAAACCACCTGAGGTTTGACCAAAAAAAATGCAAGAGTAAAAAAAAAGCATTGTCAGGAAACAAGTAATGGTTTGACAACTTTTCTGCAACAGTGAAAGGTTATGAACTTAGTGCAGGCATTCCTTACAATTTCTTAACTTGTGTAGTTACTTGTATACCCTCTGTCAGTGTGGAAACAGTTACAACTGATTATTTTTATATGTGAAGCCTTATGTGATGAGTATTGCCCGGCAGTGAGTAAAATGGTAGATGAAAAAAGGTAGACTGGTTATGAAGATGGGTATAAAATGCTCGTGTATTAAATACATTAACAATCATAACCATATGAATAATGTCTGTTTGTTATGACATATGCATAAACTCGTGGGTAAGAAAGTGACAGTTAAACAAAGGCCGGGACTTTTGAACATTAGCATTAGCCGTGTCATTTGTGAACCCCTGAATGTGCCCTGGGTTCATCCCAGCTTACAGTATCTCATTCACACTGCACAGATATGTTGGAATCATTACCCATGTTTCACACACCCTTTCCATCTGCTTTTCTGCGTCCAAGAAGACACTCACACAGGAACACACTATCACACGTACACACTACTTAGACACTCGCCTGCAGCCAGTGGGTGGGACTTGCAGGAAAAACGGGTTTGACAGCCCAAATGACAGTAACTGGTTGAAATTTATTTCTCCAGATCCCATGGAGATCGGTCTAAGGTTAGTGTGTTTTTCACATGGAGATGAGTAGAAAAGAAAAAAAAGAACATTAAGTCTTTTCATTCTGGTTGGTCGGGGTCAGTCAAGATGTCAGCTTGTGCACAATGACAGCAGTGGGAATTTAGACAGAGTTGCATTACTGGATTAAATGGTGTTTTACTTTGCTGAGAATGTTACTCTATGACCAAATACATGCAAAAACACCCGAGATAAAGGCTCTCTGTCCCTGTTCACCCATGTGAATTATATACACTGTTGCACATGAAGATTAAATGTAATTAAATTTAGCTTTGTCCAAATACCTCTTTTTATTCTATCTAAACACACCAGTATTGACCTTTGATACAATGATAACAGAATACAGAATCCCAGTTATGCTTTAACTATCAAGAATGAATCTCATTGTCAGAATCACTTTGCAAGAAGAAGTAAAAAATATTTTATTCCAACTCTATGTGCAACAGTGTACCATGGCCCTCACACTCACCAGACCTTCAGTGAACTATTGCAGATTTTAGAGTTACATAAGATGTTACACCCCATCTCAGTGACTCAGACACTTGTTTGGTAGACTCTTCCTTTTGATCATTTACCCAGAGTTCATCAGTGCAGGTGAGGATAAGGAGCTGGATGCATCAGTGAATCAAGGATTTGGCCTCAAGGCTCAAACCTCTGCAATGAAGCTGTGTACTGCAACTATATCACTGCCCAACTGCAGAAGACACAATGAAGATTCCTGGAAATGAATAGATTCAGGAGGTTGTGAATTTTATTCCATAAGGTCATTGCAGTTATTGATACGTCTAGAGTCACATACCACAACACTTTGTTTCTGATCTGAAATCATGTGAAAAAAAATTCTGTTCTCCATTCTGCAGCTCTCTCATCTCAATCTAAACTACAAAAAACCAATATAAAGACAGAAGGTCTGTTGGTGTTTCAGAGAATATTAAAACCCTGTTTCAAGGCCTCCGTGTTGAGACATGGAGGCAATCAGTTGACTCACGCCTGAAACTAGCAAGAATCTGATCAGCCATCGGAAATTGCAACTGTCAATCATCTTTAACCTCCTGCCTAATATTAGACTTTAGTAACAAAGATCTGTGTCACAGAATAAATTCTCAACAAATTGAAAACGTTTATAAATAAATCTGAAAAAAAAACGTAAACGCACAGGGAATGAACGGAAGCTGAAATTTCACGTTTCAAATTATGTGCACATGAAGTATTAATTATATTGTTTTATAGTGACAATGATAAAACTATCAAACACCGCAGCATAAACAAATGGTAAATGGATTGCACTTATATAGCTAGCATTTTTCTATCAATCAATCAATCAATCAAATTTTATTTTTATAGCCCTTACTAACACAATTCTACACATTTATGGCGCTCAAAGCGCTTTACATTGTCCTCACATTCACCCATTCACACACCAGTGGGCGGCTGCTGCCATGCAAGGTGCTGTCGGGCTCCGCTTAGAGCAATTTAGGGTTCAGTGTCTTGCACAGGGACACTTCGTTATCGGAGTCGGAACCAGGATTCAAACCGCCAACTTTTTGCCCATTGGACAACATGCTCTATCAATTGAGCCACAGCCGCCCCAACTTGAATACATTCTGCCATAAGACATGTTCCAGCTCATATTATTTGGCCTACATTCAAATAGGTTGTTCAACCGTAATAAATTCAAAGAGAACAAGAGCTAATGGAGGAGGAATTACATTTAAAAAAAAACAACACCTTACATAAATGTTGTAATAAAAAATATGCACACTTTAGATGTTTACTGCATGTTCCAAGAAAAGCATTGTAGAAAACAAGCTCACCTGTTGACCGAGCTTTTCTGAAATGTCACCTCACATCACCTGAAATCGAAAGCAACACAATAATAAGACGTGTATATGAGGGGGTTAAACCCAGGCTGCACCGTTCATGACAGTTATACAACACCCTCCCACCCATCACCCAATAAAGTCTGCAGCGACTGAGGAATGTCACAAGCGTTTGTAACCATACGGGTCGTGGAAATGGACGCACAGGAGTGCACGAGAGGAGCAGGAATGGGTCGATTGATGTTTATGAGTTATTGCAAGCAGTTGTTTTCCATTTGTTTATGGGTAATTGTAGGCTTGGTGCAGGTGAGAGGTTGCAGAAGAATGTTTTACCTCATGATGCTCTGAGTTTGACTTTGGCTGCTTTAGCCTCACGTACATACATACATCTACCCTTCTGCGATTCAGAAAGGTAATAAACTATACCAAAATTATCTTTCTCATGGTTAAAAGTTCCACCTCCACATCGGGTTATTCCCTGTGGCAAATGGCGTTCAAGAACACGCCCTTGCCTGCACGGCATGAATCGCAGATATGCAGCGTTTGCCAAGAGAGCATTCCAGCGCCGGTTGTCTCTTTTTAAAGCTACACTTTGTGACCTAGCAGTGTTCAATGACCTGGTGTAATTTATAATGATGGAATACTGAAGTTCAACTCCACCTCTGCTCTGCATATTTCAGCTAATTTATAGAATAATCTGATCACTGAATTGACATGGCCTTCACTGACCTGTATATGAATAATTTAAGGGTGTGCATCTGAGGCGTAGTCCGTCTGTCCTGCTGTTCCCACCCTCTACCATCTGCTTCCATTCCTGATTATTCCAGGCAAGACGAGGCTTGTACCCTTTAATGGGTTTCGAAGTTGCCTGACATATCATGTTTGTATACTTTGTTCAAAGGCACACAGATGCGAAATGAGAATAAAAAGCATTAACGGTGTTTCAGTTAGCTCAACATTTTAATAAACAACTCAAATCAAAGACGTGGACGGGTTCCAGTCTCACCGCGGTGTCTTTGTGCCACCCTTAATGGTGCAGCAAATCTTAAACTGTCATGTATGTTATAGTAGCGTTCGATTTCCCAGTAATGTTCCCAGTAAAGTCCATCTGTATGCATGTAAATAATGCTGCACCTTCTCCTGGGCACATACGTTTGGTCATCTGTTCCTTCTAGTGACTCTTAATACCAGTCAAATGTACATCATCACTAGCAATTGATCCATGTAGTTTACAACAATTACAAAATAATCAGAATCAGAATCCTTTAACTGACCCTGTAAACATTTTCAACAACAGTCACTGTGGAAGTCAGTTTGGCAACTCCACATGACAGCAGGTACAAAAACAAAACAGCGGAAAAAAAAAGCTAGTCTAAAATTACGGTGAAAAAAAACGCTGAAAAAAAAACACTGCAGTGCAAAAGGTCAGTTAAATACATTGTAGTGCAAAGGTGCAAGAAAGGTGCTGGGGGGGTAATTGCACATGTAGCATGATTGCACATGTTTTTGTGTGTGA
>JAPTHA010000019.1:9902718-9926838 GCA_029814585.1 Gymnapogon annona | reverse complement strand
TGTGTGTGTGTGTGTGTGTGTGTGTGTGTGTGTGTGTGTGTGTGTGTGTGTGTGTGTGTGTGTGTGTGTTTTTAACACTCTTTGTTTTCATCTGCCTTTCTTCCATTGAACTTTTTGTTTTCCTGCTGCTACTGTTCACTTTCAGATGTAAAGACAGTGGGAAAGGAGGAGGAGGAAGAGGAGGAGGAGAGGGTGGGTACAAATGGGGGATGGTGGCTTTACAGAGGAAGAGAAACCACTTGAGCTCTGATGAGTGAGAGGGAAGAGTGGGCATGCTGGGAGGGGAGGAGAAGGGGGGATCAGTACACTGGGGGGGGCAATGAGATAATCAGCACAAGAAGGCCCATTCTCTCACTCAGCTGGAACAAAAGGGCTTCACCAGTGTGTGACTCTGTACAGTGACATGCACACATTTCCATGTCTGCGTGGTGTACTTGGACTGCAACTTTAGATGCGTGTCATCGGGTTCATATGGATTACAAATGGACTAATCGTAAGAATAATTTGCCCAAAACAATGTATAAACACTTGCGCAACAAGTAGAAGCATAGATTCAACCTCTTTAAAGCATTAAAAATAAAGAAGTACAGGCTGTGAGATGTATTCAGACTGTAGTTTCTCATAATCAGACCCATGTTTGGTCTGACGACACTACTGTTCGGGAATAATGACGAATGCCAAAAAAAAAAAGTAAATCTCCATCTTTTTCCAATGCTTTGAGTGTTTTAAAACATTGTAATTGATCTTTTAAAAAAAATCTCACTCACACGAGGCAGCGCTGAGTGCAGGATGTAGTGTAAGTACCGTTTCAAAACAGTGATGGGATGAAAGTCATATGCACATTAGGAAGTACGTTATGGTCATGAAATGATTCATACAAGAGAAAATGACACATAAAGAGAGAGAGTGAAAGACTTTCAGTGAAAACCTGTCACTTTCAGGTTGCATAAGTCGGAGGTTGTTCTTTCATTTTGTGAAGGGGAACATTCACAACACAGGTAACAGGAGGGAGGAGAATGACGACGATGCTGCTGGATTTGCCCTTATTCTGACGGAGTAAACGCAGTGATCCAGAATAATACAGGAACAGAAGATCTTGATAGACAACTAAGGAATCCCACAAAGAAAAATGTAAAACAAAATTACAGAAATGGGCAGCCATGGCTCAGGTGGTAGAGCAGGTCGTCTGGTAACTGAAGGGTTGTCGGCTCGATTCACGCTCTCTCCTGATCATGTGCCGTTGTGTCCTTGGGCAAGACACTTCACCCACCTTTCCTCCCTGTATGAAGTGTATGAATGATGACCTGGGATAGGCTCCAGTGACCGCCGCGACCCTGCAAAGGATAAGGATAAAGCGGGTTTTGGAAGATGAATGAATGAAGGAATGAATTACAGAAATCTGTACAGGCAGAGCACCGTCCTTAGCTCAGAAACAGACTTACACACAAGCTTCTTGCATATGAAGCTTTTAAAAACTCATAAAAAAGCTTGTTGGACTATTTCACAGCCTCAGATAGTACTAACTTTTCACGGTTAAAAAACCACACACTGATACATCTATCAGAGCTTGTTGATTTCTTTTTCCCTCTATCATTAATAAAGAGACTTGCTTTTTTGATCACCTGCTGGAAATTCACTTATTATTTACCTGGGGTCATTTTCTCTTTAAATAAACCTCAAAGAATTATCTCCAACAGTAACAGGCTGTAACAACACTCCTTTATCACTATCAACCTCCAGTGTTGTCATATAAAGGAACATATTTGATCAGAGGGATCCGGTTCTTTTGCTGAAGTGTTTTACATATTAGTGCTAGTGCTTGTGTTTCTCCATGTCTGCTCTGGGACTCTCGCATAAATTAAAGATCTGAATGTGTTCTCCCTTGTTCGATAGTGAACCGACAGTGTGTTAATGTGCAGACTCAGTGGGGTCAGACAACACCCCGTGGAGTGGGATTTGTTTTGTTGGTTTTTTTTTTCTTTTTTGTTTGGTTCGTGAGGTTGCTTGAGGGTGTATTTCCTCTGCCAAGGTACAGTTGATTTCTCTGCGTGTGGGCGTTTGTCTGGCTCGGTCTCATCCATGCTTATTGACTGCTGCAGGACTGAGGTACCACACAGACATCGACTTGTTTGTCTGTCAGAACAGGTGACAGCACGCATTAGATTTGTTTTCTGCTTTGTACATTTCACTCTCCAGTAGATTCACCACATGTTATCCATTCCATTTCCCTACATTAACTTTTAAGATGTATCCTTGATTGATTAATTAGCTGTGGGCTTTGCTCCGTTACATTGGCCTGGGTTAACCTTCAGCAAATATGACGCAAAGCATATAAATGTTTCTTGATTTATAAACTGTACAAAATAAAAATAAATTATGCAAGGAAACCATAATGTAAATAATACGTAAAGACATTGCTAGCAGTTATAAATGCAGTGCAAGAGTAGAATGTACTGTATGTAAATATATTCATCAACCAGCGTTTAAGAATTAGACTCAGCTTTATTGTGAATTGATCAGTGGTGCACAATAAAATTAAGTATAGTAGCAAGATAAAAGGATAAAATGTAAAGTAAATTATATAAAAGGTCAAATAAAATGAAATAAATCTCTTTGTAATTTTGAAGATTTAATCTTTTTTTTAATTTGATATGCACATTGTGAGTCGATGATTTGTGACTGTCCTGCAAGTATGTAACTGTATCTTTATTCTTTAAAAAGACAAAAATAAGAAATACTGTATATATAGAAATATAGTTTTAAAAGTAAAATAAAAATAATAAAATAACTTAATTTGTACAAAGGCTCTCTGTATGCCGCAACAGTCCAGTTTAAAGTGATGGTGCATGTAGCAGCAGTTGTATTATGGCTGGAGCGTCATGTGAACAAAGTAAAATGACTAAAAAGAAGGTATTTGGTAATGAATCATAATCTACATCTTTGCTGAGCTTAATGGGCTTAACTTTGTCCTTTTGTACTTCCATACCAAGCAGCGCACACATAGCTTGTGAAATTAGGGATTATTCTTGGCATTTCATTATTACTGACATTTTAGGTTTTATTCCAACAAAATGGGCGAACTCATCCGGATAAACAGCCTGATCATTTGCCCGCTCTGTTGAATTTTACAGTAGCAATATTTGTGGATCACTGAACATGTAATTAAACCCTAAATCTGGAACTGAACATCAACAGAATTGTGTTTTTCTAGCCAATACTTTATGTCAAAGTCGTCCGTTTCCAGTTGAGAGGTCTAGTATTAGCCCTTGGCCACGGGCGGAGCAAAGACCCGCTCTTATGTTTATAAAAACGTCCCGTCAGCTAATGGCTAGTTAATGGCTAGTTAATGGCTGCATCTCTAATAAATATTGGTTTTAAAACGACATATGGAACCATTGAGCTGCTTCACTTATAGCTATGTTCCAAGAGTAGGTCTGGATATGTTCTGCATGGATCATGATGCATGTGATTAAAGACTAAAAAGCTCAGCTATGATGATGTTGGACTTTTGTTTTTGACAATTGAACCGATAGGGTTAGCGGTTCAATTCCCGGTCTCTCCTGATCATGTGACATTGTGTCCTTGGGCAAGACACTTCACCTACCTTGCCCATCCCTGTATGAATGTGTGTGTGAATGATGACCCTGTGATGAACTGGCGACTTGTCCAGCGTCCCCCCTCCTGCCTTCACCCTTGAGTAGCTGGGATAGGCTCCAGGGACCCCCGCGACCCTGCAAAGGATAAAACGGCCCTGGAAGATGAATGAATGAATGAACAACAATAACTGATGATTAATGAACCTGGAGTCAATCGTTTCACACCTTTGATTATCACTTTCATTGAGCATTCCACTTCAACACAATGCATCCAAATAGAACATGACTTCCTGCGTGAAATTTGAAGTCGTAGTATATGTTACAATAAATGTGTGCCGATACACAAGACTATTATAGCCAAGGAACATTTCCATCTTTAGTCCCTAAATATTAGGGGCTAAATTTCTCAGCAACTGAATACTTCTTCCAGCTCTACCTGGGGGGGGGGCAGTTTCCTTCATGTGTTTTAGGATTTTGGAGACATTAGGAAAGAGATAAAGTGGGATTTTCTATAATGCATATAATTTCCCCCTCTTGACGTTACCTTTTATCCATAACTGAATCGTTTTCCATTCTTTTGGTTCTTCTTCCCCCCTGCTCGTCTGTATTACCATTCCCCCGTTGACTCTGCAGCTAAATGCAGGGACTTTTCCTGCGCTCACAGAAAAAGTCATTTGTATTCTACCCCTCTCTTCCCACTTCCCCTCCTTCTCCTCTTCTCCGTCCCCTACAATGGGAAGTGACAGTACATGAGCCCAGGTCTGGGAGCCCCCACAAGCCCCCCCTCCCTGCCATCCTCTCACCCACAATGGTCACCTTCACAAAGACCTTGCCATATGGGCCAGGCCATCTGGACTGTACCATGTTACAGTCAGTAGGGGAGGGGATGGGAGCCCAGTCAGGGGGGAAATTAAGGCACAGTTACAGCAAGAAAAAGAAAAAAGAACATTAACAGAAGAGCAGCACCATGTGTCATGGCTTCAAGCTTCGAAAATAATGGATACGGTGCTAATCAAGTGGCACCATTGTTGAATGAAGTATTTCAATAGTTTTGGAGATTTTACAAAATAAAGGAAAAGCACTGAATATAAAAGGACAAGTTAGTGGGTTGTATGTAGTTGTATTTTATTTCTGTTGAAACACTTTAGGAGTGCTTTGCCAAAATATCAGAAATAAAATATTAATTGCTTTTAAACCATCAAAGCAAGGGCAAAACATTGGTTAATACAAAGTTATTTGACTAAATTTTTAGTCACTTTAGCTTTGATAAATATGTAAAACACGATGCCTGAGTACAGATGATTATATTGTGTCTTCTTGTTAACATCTGCATTGTCAGCGATAATAAAATCACTCAATTGTGAAAGTTAAGAATATTTTTTGACATATTATAGTTTCACGTGTCTTAATAGACATAAATATGTAACTTAATATAACAAAAACATTCAAGGGGTCAAGTAATTGTATTTAAACAGCAAATGAAAAATGTGAATATTCTACTAAAGTGTTACAGTAGTAAATAACCAGGGCAACAGCAAAAAAAGAAAAATGGTAAGAAAAACAACTGTTATAAATAGTAATAATAGTAGATGCAATAATCATGATTAGAAGAACTTATTCAATATAAAAATGTACTGTGAATGATAAACTCCATCATCAACCCGAGCAAATGTTTTTGTGTTAATTGTTTATCTTGGTTATACTTTTTATCTGTATAATAATGTGATGCTCCTAAAAGCTTCACCAGTTCTGCAAATGACTTACTGCTAAAAGACCCACATACACGGCATCATTTGCATTTTATTTAACTGAACCACTTTTCCCTCATGTATAATCGCCCTTAAATGTATATATGGAGAAAAAAAACCTAAATGAGCTCTGTGGTGTTAAGCTAGTATGTACTCGGGGGGAGGATCACTAATAGGAGTCCTCAATAATTCAGGGAGGAAATCCAATACTGAGCCCACCATTAAACAAACAACACATACAGGCCACTAATGCTGCAGCTTAGTCTGTGATTCTAATCACATCCACAAACACATCACGGCCATACACATTATGTATTGCTCTGTCCCAGTGAAAAAAGAACATAGGAGTCTAAACCTTCCTCTTTGTTCTCTCTCTCTCTCTCTCTCTCTCTCTCTCTCTGTCTTTATTTTAGGGATTGAGCTGTGTTTGCCAGGCTGGCGTTTCTCCATGACCATGGTGGCCAGTTTTGTGATGGTGGGCGGGCAGCTCCTGATGCCAGGGGTGGCTGCGCTGTGCCGCCATTGGCCCAACCGGGATGACTGGCAGGTCCTCCAGATCGTCATAATCAGTCCTTTCGTTCTAATGCTGCCCTACGTCTGGTGAGTCCCACCCTCTGAGGAACTCCACAGTGAGTGGGTGGGAGGGTAGGTGGGGGGTGGATTCTTCACTTGCTGAGCCAGGCGATGGCTTGTACAGTACACACTGCACTACACAATACTGGGCACACTTTGATTCACAAACAATACTGTCTTTCTCCTATTGTCTTTATTCTTGCCGTTTCTGTTCATCCCTGTCTCTCCACCAAGGCCGTTATAGCTGTGTGTGTTTATTAGTTTCTAAATCTTATTTCTACTATGATTTGTTTTATTTGGAAGAAGTTTGAAGGTAGGTTTTCTGCTTAAATGTTGGGATTTAGTTTGTTTTTTGTCTTTTTTTTTTGTAACGGGTATTTGTGAAGAGCATAATTCAATACGGTCAGAAGAAGTAACTCAGTATAACCATATATTTAAGACATGTACTCATTTAGACAAATCAACAGCCATCCACACAAGGCAAATGTAGCAGATGTGCACCAGTCAGTGTGTTTGCTTTTTGGACTTGGTTAGTGTCTAAAGCCCCTTTTACACATCACTCTTCTGCCCAGGGAAGATTTCACCTTTATTTCAGAAGGACGTCTGTGTAAATTCAATGGTCGGTCATGTGGTCCCACCTCTGGATGTCGTAACAGAGCCCTGATAAAGCTAGAGTCACGATTCAGGAACGCTGTGCAAAAGGAACACCTGACCTTCCACAACCAAAGTGTGACATTGTTATGACGTATTTTGGCTGCGACCCTGGTGCCAGAGGGATTTAAAAATAAGCACGGGTCGTGTACAGTAAATAAACACAACAAACGACCATAAAGGTGTCGAACTGGGGAGATGCCTAGATTTGTGAGTTGTTGTCACTTTGGGCTGAGGACCATCGATGCTAATATTTGTGTTACGACCAAAGACTCTGGAGTTGTTGTTTTAAAGCCACCACCGCTAGGTTCCAGGGATTTCCGATGTGCATGTTATACGCTGCGCTACATCATCACTGTCTCTTAGATTCGCTTAGAACACGGGTCAGCTGAGTTAAAGTCCAACATGTTTCTTTGAAGACAAGTATTAAAGATGTTGTAAACCTTATTGTTGTTTTGGGCAAATATCACTGTTGAAGATGGAAGAACATCAAATTGTCCTTCATTTGTTTTTAAGACACTTAGAATTACTACTCATTTGGACAAGAATGTCAGAAAACTACATTTCTTGTATATCAAAGTCCTTACTGTTTTAAATGTCTCGTGCTTTGACCTTTAGTGCTTGCGTTGTTCAGTTTATTTTTGTTTGGGTTTTTTTTAGAATCATTTTGCTTCAATGTTTTCACTAAGGTCAAAAATGTCTTGATCTTTTGTAGTATTGTGTTTAAATTATTGCCAAATTCCAATGGGTCTTCACTCCAACATTGCTCGTATTGTATTTTGTTTATATATCTGTAACTATTTTTCATTTTGTAAATTGTTTATTGCAAAAAAAAAAGTCCAACATGTCTCACCTCTGTTTTGTCTCGGCTGTGGAAATCATTCAGTCGTAGAAACAAGGTGGGATCACCATTAAAAAAAATTTTCTGGGATCTCTGTGTAAAAGTGGCTTAGATCTGCCTCCAAAGGAAGCTTTCCACATGGACTTTTGCATGAGATTTTTCTTCTCCTCATATTTTATCACCATCCACTAGTCTGACTGTGCTGTTGATATAATCCTGCCATTTGGCTACTGGCATTGTCCTCCCTACTGCAATCTGTGTTTTTCCATTTTAAGATCCTATTGCTATGTGGACAGTTATGACCACCGGGCTGCAACTGCATGCTGAAAATGCATTTTCTTTGAAAAACCATTTTCTTTGAGTGGATTTATATACAATGGATTTATGGATATATAATTACTATAATTATTAATAATAATTATTATTATCATCCATGGACCAGCTGGTGCCAGTACCTGTACAGTCAATCGGCACCAGTACCGTCAATTATTATTATTATTTATTATTATAATTATTAATTACTGTAATTATTAATAACTATAAATTACTATATGACTTTATATCACTATATAATTGACTATGTCTCTTTATTATTTATGCTGATTTTCAATGTATAGGGAAACTGGTTTCTTTAATGTACACATGGAAATAAAATGCTTTGAGTCATTGAAAAGAAGACAAAAAAACATGAACACTGTTCACTGCAAATGACATTTCATAAAAAAAAGGAAAATGTCTGAAAAGGCTGTTGCATCCTGCTGTTTCAATTATTTAATATAGAGGAGCCAAACCTTAGTTTTTACAGGGTGGATTTTAGTGAATTTTGCTCACATACAAATGCTGCAATGCCAAGCTTTTGTAAGAACCTGTTTTGTTATGACAGATTTTTCCAAAACAGTGATAACCTTGTCTTTCTCAACGCCTTCTGTTTTACTGTATTTTTTTAATATTTTTTTTAAAATTATTTTTCATTTGACAACAACATTACACTACACCACAAAACAGTCACATATATTCACCTCCTGATCACGCCCCTGTGGCCAAGCCTTCTGTTTTAATCCTTCTTTTCCTTCCATTTGTCTTCTGTCTCTGTCTGTTCAGGATTTTTCCCGAGTCCCTGCGCTGGTTGCTGGCCACCCAGCACTACAGGCGGTCAAAAGCCATGATGCTACGCATTGCCAGGAAGAACCAGGTTGACATGACAACAGAGCCAAATGGAGTTCTCACAGGTGAGGCAAATTTGAGTAAAACCGCAGAATGAGGAAAATCTATACGGCTTCAGAGTTTATTCTTTCTTTTGCTTGACTCACTTCATTACACAAATTATTTTATATCTTCATCACCGTTATGCTGCAGCTGCTTCTTGGTGTGTGATGAAATGGACATGCAACAAACACTGATGCATAAAGATGCAGAGATGCCCTTCATGTGTGCCGCATGTTACAGCCAGCAGCGTTTCTCATGTTCATATGATGAAATGAAAATGCAATTGGCAAAAAAAAAAAAAAAACACTCCCTGTAGGAAGTCCAGGTAATTGCTTATTGGAAAAGGTCACCTGCTGCAAGGAATTGCAATGTGAGAGTTTCCTGGGCACATTCATACAGTTCTTAAATCGGTGCAAGCTGATCTCCACCAACCAAATAACAAGTGTAAGAAGCAATTAAATACATACGGTTCTTTTATTTAATTATCAACCTGAAAAGTTGTCGTAAGTTACTTGTGTGTTCAGTTTGGCGGTGGCTGTTCAAAACTTAAGCTGTCGAAAACCCAGATAATGTAAAAAAAAGAAAGATATAATTCAAATGCAATGGTTCAATAGATGAGCCTCAATATGTCTGTATTACTCAGAGACACTTAATAGCAGAAATAAGGCCTTGCTGCGTATAAAGGTCCGTGTTCCTGCTGATTTCCATGCAATAAATCTGTTTATTATGAGCAATAAGTGTATCCCAGCTGGATGGCTCAGCTGGTAAGGCACCGGGCTGGTGCATAGGGGGACCTGGGTTCAATTCACGGGATGAGCGTCCAGTGGGTTGTTTCAGGAAGGGCATGTGACGTAAGAAAAAAAAAAACTCCTGCCAAATCAAATATGCAAATTGGATTCGCTGTGATGACCCCGAAATCATCATAAGCAATAAGTGTATTAACTATGTTGTCATTTCATTTATAGTAAAACTCGCAAAACTTCCCAAGTAAATCAAAGAAACAACAGCGTGGCTCATTATGACAAATCAACTCTGTCCTGACAATAAGTATACTTCAAAGGTCAAACCGGTAATTCTGTCTTTTTGCATTTTTGTTAGACTTTAGAGAATCATTGGCTTGTTAAAATGGCTGTTTTTTTTTTTTTTTAACCTATTTTTTTACACTGTCTTGGCTGTTTCTAGTCAGATGATTTGTTTCAGAGTCCTCTACTGGTCTGTGCTTCACGTGGCGCTCTCCTGTGGTAACGGTCTTTGATTCATTGTGGCTGCCTCTTGCAGAGCTCAACAGGGCAGATGCATTTAAAGGGATGTCCGTTCCTATCTGAATGTCCCAAAGCACTTCAGCTTCTTCGGCTGAAGGCCCCTCAGAGGCTGGTTTGTAATTTCCCTCTGAAAGGAAAGGTCTCAAGGTGTGTGTTTCATGTTTCCTACCAGAGCTGGAGCAGGAGCTGCACAAGAAACCCCAGAGGACCTGCATTGTCAAGATGATGAGCACCAGGAACCTGTGGAAAAACATAGTGGTGCTGTGTGTCAACTCGTAAGTGTGTTGCGTTTGTGGCTGGGCTTGCACTCTTCCTTTGCTAATCAAAGCCAACATCCGTTGTGTTGAGAGGCATGAATTTCACATGACCTCGTCCCCAGAGAGACACGAGCCTCACATGCCCTGTGGCGATGGCCTGTCTCGGGTTCCAGGTCCCTGTGCTCCTGCTCATGTCTGCCTCTCTGTCTCTGTACAGACTCACAGGTTATGGGATTCACCACTGCTTCGCCCGCAGTATGATGGACCCCGAGGCCCGGCCCACTGCTCTGTGCCATGCCGACTATTACACCATGGCTGGCATCGCTGTGGCAACCTGTCTGGCGCTTTGTCCCGCGGTGGGGTTGATGGGTCGTCGTGGAGGGCTGCTTACGTTCATGATCATAACTGCTCTGGCATCTCTGCTGCAGCTCGGTTTGCTCAACTGTAAGTAACACTGACTGGTGAGGAGAGGATGAGCAGTCTGTTAAAACCCGCCCTCTCGGTCTCTGTCCAAATACACAGATATGTCCATCATGAGATATCCTGATATCAGCAAAAGTTCAAAAGTGTTCATTTGCTCCATCTGGCTGACATGAAAATGAAAATCAATACATTTGATTGGTCAGTTTATTGTCTCAGAAATTACACAATGTACTAAACAATCTGTTAGTACATATATTATTAAGTATTTTACAAAGCTAAGAAAAGGGAAAAGTTGTATTGTCAAAGGAAAAGGCTGACATGAGAAGAGGATGTTTATTTATTTGTGTTTTTTAATTGATCTATTCACACATTCCACACAAAAAGTGATTTTACATAAAAAAAACATAAGTAAAAATACAAAAGTATCAGCAGGAAAATGTACAAGAGAAAATAAAAGGAGTTGAAGTATTTAGTTTCAGGGAATATTCAGGTCAAGTACGTGCTCTTCAAAACTGCTGAAGTTACTCGGTTATAGGTGCAGTCAAAGCAGTAAAGACTAATACACATCTGGACAGAACACATCTGTGCCAGCCTCTCACTAGGAAGAAGAAAAGATCTCAGACGACAAGTTATTAAATATCTTGAACAAATTATTCAGAGGGTAATTGGTGTTTATTTGTTATAAATCTGGTTAATGTTATACACACATATGCACTGGCAGAAAGGCTCAACTGTGGTTTTGTCTTAGAAAGATATTTAAAGATTTTATGTACAAGAGAAAAAGTATAACAGGGTCTTTATATTTATTTTTTTTATTATTTAAGACTTGTTCAAATTTTTTCAGAATCTCTTGTGTGTGTCTTGTGTGTGCTGCTATAATCTGAAGTTTCCCCAAGTGGGACAAAGAAAGGTGTATCTAATCTAATCTAATATACTGTGCATATACTGTAGCTCTGAAAAATGGCTTTTGCAGACTCTGAAGCTTCAGTTAACTTCATCTTTCAAATTGATAGGAGTGCATATGACCTATATGTGCAGTACAGTATGCCATCATTATTTCTGACTGTCTGCTTGTTTGTGCTCTGTGTACTTTCTAATGTCATTTTCTCTTTTTCCCGTTCACTAGTGATTGGAAAGTACAGCCTCCGCCACGACACAGGTAAGAGGCAGTCTGTTGAGTTACTATGGTCTTATGGTACAGTAGAGACATGGATAAATTGGATATAACCTTAAAAAACTACCTTTAACCTATAAAGGCCTCGTGTTACTTTTGTGGCAGTTTTCAAATGATTTTTTCTCTTAATTTAACCATTTTTAAGTGATTTATTGTTATATTATTGTCTTTCGTTTTGGTGTTTTGAAAATCTGGCGATTTCCTCTATTTAATTCACTGATCATGTAGATGTTCACAAAAGCTGAGATGAATGTTGATGTCAAAGAAAGAGAAAACTGAAAACATGTCTATCCACTGTCATTGATTCAACTCCATTGGTTTTACCGGTGAATCACTGTTGTAGAAGAGGACATGTTTCCATGGTAACTATAGAGCCCCTGAATGTCCAAATGGGTCATATCTAATGACCGTGATAAAAATTAATAAGTGTATGTCATACTAACTATTTACAAGTGGATCAGTTTAGATGGCTTTGGCCACTGGTAGCGGTTTGAGTGTCTATGGGTTAGTGTTGTATGTTTGTATTGTTGCTTCTAAGCTGTATTTGTGTTTTCTTGTCCCCTCACAGTTCTGCGAGACACTCTAAACAGGAAGTTCTCTGTGGCCTTCTCCATCATCGGCATGTTCTCGTCTCACGCTGTCAGCACCCTCAGCATATTTTTCTGCGCTGAAATCACTCCCACTGTCATCAGGTGAGCAGATATTACTACACATTGGGGAGCTTTCTGCTTTTATTTTCATTATCCACACGCTGCTGCTGAGGAGGCACAGGAGGCGAGATGTCACCTCCGTCTGATATTATTCCATATCCTTTCACGTTTTTATAACGTGATAAATCCTACACATGGCTTTTATTTTCCTTTGTTTTACTAGGTCATAAAAATGACTCTACATACTGTCAGTTTTCATTATCAAAATACAATAGAAATGTTTGAATTTATTGTTGAATAAAAGCCAGTGGAATTTTCATGTTAATTCTATGCGACCCAAACAAAAACAAAAATAAAAAATTAAGTCATTTCTGGTTAAGATACTGAGATCCACTGCAGTATTTTTCAACGGTTCTCAAGAGAAAGTAAGAGTATTATCCTGCGATGAGAAGCACCTGCTCGACTGATGACGTGTTATAGTTTATCTTTAACAGTAGTGTTGTCTGAGTCTTTTAATATCTGGTATAATAACTGTAAACTCAGTCTACTATAACAGGTCACATTATGGAACAGAATAAGTGTACAGTATTATACAGTGAGGACAGAACACTCATTCCGCCGTTGTTTATTGGCTCCATCTTGTGGTGAAGTGTTCACTAACGGACATCTACACATGCTGTTGTCAGCAGTGGGTCAAGTGCTCATCACCTCCTTAGGCCTCGCGATTCATTTTTTTTAGATTAACGGTTAACAAATACTGCATGTGTTTTAATTCCATCACCAAGGATACAACAAATTCTGATATTGAGTATCAGAATCAGCTTTATTGCCAAGCAGATTTACACTTACATGGAAATTGCTTTGGTGATTTGGTGCGTAAAAAATAAAATAAACATCGTAGTACAAAATTAGGAATAAAATTGAACCAAATACTTCCAGTTAAGAAGCATAAATTGACAATATATTATATTACACTATAATATAAAAAGAAATAGAAATATGACAAAACATCCTACTAATACTAAACAAACTATGGATAAATATAAATGTAGAAGTTGTTAACCTTCAAAGGCCTAAACTGCTGCCAGTGACCAAAAGTATCTGTTGATCGAAATTGTCTCAAACTTCTAACCCTATCAATACACGTGTATAATTCGGGCAAAATGCAGTTTTTCTTCCTTTAATGGTCATCGGATATGATCCATTTAGACGTCCAGAGGCTCCGTTGTCTTCTACAGCATTCACTGATTAAACCCTACAGTGACAGTCGACGGATGCTTGCTTTTATGTTCAGTCTATGATGTTTTATGCTGAAAAAGTTACTTTTTTCTCAGCTTCTTCTGTTTTGATATGATGAATTGAATTTTATATTATTATTATTATTTTATAAGTATCAACATGATCTGTAAATTAAATATAGGAAAAAATACCTGATTCTTTTTGAAAAATATCAAATGCAGAGGATAATTATAGTAAATAATAATTATGATAAATGGTGAAAAAAGCTTCAGGGTTAAAAAATAAAGCAGAATTCCTTTGAAAGTCACCACCACAATACTTCAAGTTCTTTAAGGGTTAATAAGTTTGAGAATCACTGGTGTTAGAAGGGATCTACACATGACTCGACTCTCCTCTTGTTGGTGCTTGTGCAGAGGTGGAGGCCTGGGTTTGGTCTTGGCCAGCGCTGGGTTCGGAATGCTCACTGCACCAATCATGGAGCTCCACAACCAGAAGGGCTACTTCCTGCATCATGTGATCTTCGCCTGCTGCACCCTGCTGTGCATCATCTGCCTGCTGTTGCTGCCGGAACCGAGGGGTCAACCGTTGCCTGAGAGCCTGGCCGACGGTGAAACGTTCACGCGTCAGACGCTTCTCCATCCCGGGGAGCAGCACCTCCTCCTCGCCAAGAGCGACAGGGACTACTCCAGAGTCCACGACACGCCACTACACCTCACAGCCACTGGGGGGGCTACAGTGGCAGTAGCCACCGCTCTGGCAGCGGTGCCTGCTTCATACGCCCTGGCGACCGGGGGCGAGGTGATTGGCAACTGTGCTATAGCCAATGGGGTGTGAGCGTTCAAGCATTTGTCTGTGTCTGTTTTAATAGAATAACTCGACTGGATGGTTCTGAATCATGAACTTATGGAAAAATGTACAGATAGGTGACAAAGTAAAGTGAAAATTGGATGGAAGGGGCCTCTTTAAGGCTATCCATGGAGCGCGAGGACTCGGTGGTTGGTTTCATGAGTACAATGATGTGCGTTGTAATGAACACATACAGGAGATTGTGGACTGATGTGTCGAAGAGCGTTCTCCGTCACCATCAGCAAAACACCAGCATTGATGGAGCTGTTCAGCTCGCAGGCAAAAGAGGCTCTAATCTATTTTTCCATTTATTTTTTAAGTCAAATCTGCTTTTTCATAATAATATGAAGATCTTAAACAATATGGAATCTGATCTTTTTTTTGTAGCATCGGCACTTTTCATTTCTGAATTGGGCATCTTCTATCCTGGGAATCCGATGCATCTGTCTTGATCATATTTCATTCTCTGGCAGTTCATCCCATTTCTCTACCAACCCCGGGGCAAGGCCAATCCCACCCATTTATCTGATATCTAGCAGGTTCAAGGCAGTAACTGCTACAGGCAACACTTTGTAAAGAACCAACATCTCACAAGGTCAGTGATCTGACCATCTGGCACGACAGCCCATGTTACCTCGCTCTGATTGGTCGCAGGTCTCTGAAGTCGTATCCAGAAAGATCCCAGACTATCTTTTGATATTTAGTGATGCCAGGCTAAACTATTTCCACATGATCGTGAATCAGACAGTTTTTTAATGGTTTTTTTTTTGCAGTGCAACCTCCATCTGAGCTGTCAAACCGAAATTCATGACACTTTTAAGTCACTTTGAGGTCTGTCACAGTTCTGCACTAGCAGCAGTCACTGATGGGTCACACACACGATAGACTACACAAATATTTTTGGTGATTCTTACGTTAGAACACACCTTCAGAGGATGTGTCATCACCGGCCTGTGCATGAAACCATAAATGATATCATCAATGACCTCAGTTTTTTACTTCTTCTCGACACTTTTGTTATTCTTTTGCACATGCAGATCAATTCACAGTAGAATCTGATGTTGGTCAGATTATAAAAATAACCCGGACAGCTAAATAAATACAACACAACTAAACTGTAACTCCAAAGTGGAATTTATACAAACCAGTTTTTACAGTCTGTACAAAATCATGTGCCATTCTCTCATGTGAGGGAAGGATTCTTTTGTGAATCCTTCCCTCACAAAAGAAAACCTTTTAGAAGGAACATGAGCACCAGGCCGTGCAGGTTAAAAGACATTATTATGTTGTTTTTTTCCTTTCGTTGTCACCCATCTGTACCTTTTTAAGGGAAAAAAAAAGAATTGTTCAAACTAGATGAACTGTACATTTGCGTAGTTTGTAGTGACTATGATTCATTCAGGAGTTGCCAAAAATATTGTACTGGACTAAGTCTATCTGAAGTCGGTGTGTTTTAAATAATATGAAAGTCTTCAGTGGTGTTGGTGAATGTCTTGTCTGCTCTGTCAGGACTTAAAAGGTAAAGATGCAGACGAGTCAAGAGGCAAAGTCCAGCTGAGCGTCTTTCAACAATGTGTGCTCTGTGAGTTTTCCCTTTGTAGTGTAAAGAGGATTTCACTGCATCCTATAGTTCTTTACATGTTATTTTTTGCACTAAATGTCAGAGACACAATCAAGTGTTTGTGTTTTTGAGCCAGCACATTGGAGCGGCAGGGATTGGCTATACCACTACCACTCTTTTGCATGAAAGGGCACATGCTTTTCTTTTTTTGTGGTCCCTCTACTAGAAGTCCAATGTGGCACTTTATCCTCAGAGATGAGCTCAGTGTAGACACTGGTGTTTTTAATCACTGATGTGGGTGTATGATGGTTGTCATGACATGAAGAACAGCCGGAGACCTTTACAGACTGTAGCTTATAGAGACTGTGCTCAACAAAACCTGAGAGTTGAACAGACATGAGTGTGACTGGCCAGTGTATTACATTGTGTCTTATGATTCTTCTCAGCATTTTTAAAATGGCTTTATATTGATGGCTCTGTTCTTTTAACAAAACAGAGAAAGTACAATGTAATTTAAGAAAACCAGTATTTATTTTGTCATGCTGCCAAGGGCAATTTTGTCGCTTGAAATACCTCTAATTAGCAAATATCCCACTCCAACTCTCACTCCTCGTTTCTGTACTGTGGTAATGGTGTAATCCTGCTCCTAGGATGTGTATCTCTAGCCAGAAAGCACAATATTTTACAGTTTTTGACATAAACGTTTGTGACGATTAGAATAGAGCAGTGTAGACATGGCCTAGTTGTGATTCGTGCACACTTATACACTTTACTATCTAAGTATCCTTTAGGGCTGTAATGTAAGGTCTGTATTCATGTGCCATTCTCTCATAACATATAGGCCCTCAAACCTTACTTTTTTAGGAGTATAAAGCACATCAGATAGATGCACCATCCCATAAACCATATTCCTACTACATCTGCAGATTTCCAACATTTTCCATGTTTAAACTCATCTTTAGTACACGACACGTATTTTTAACACCCCGTGTGATTTGCTAGTTTGTACATTTCAACACTTAAGGAAAAAAAAAAAACTCAGCCACTAATACTGTTTTCTAAGTGTTATTTTTTTAATATGATGCATTTGTACAAAAAGCCATAGGCCTACATGTTTTGATAATAAACCACTTAATTTATTATGTCAATAAAGGAACACTGGATGGGACAGAACTGTGTTGGAATATGATTGTGAGACCGGGATGTACGTCTGACTATGGTGACAGTGAAGGTAAATTGCCATACTCATCACCTCTATACAACAAACAAGACTGGTCAAAGGTAACGTGATTAAAAATGTTGTGGGTGAAGCTCCAGCTCCTGTTTGATTCTGTTTTCCACAAGTAGACTGAAGCTCGGGTCTGCCGCAGGAACACTGTAGCTCACAAACACTTGCTTTTTGGTCTTCTTTGCTGCAAACACAACAAAGGGAAATATATTTAACAGGGTGGAAATTCTTCTAATTTCACAGACATAAGAGGTTGCGACATTCATGCAATTTAAGGGTACATGTAATTTCTATTTATTTTACAGTAAGTTTATATGAGGCATTTATCTGCAGTGCGTTACCTACAGTAGATGGCTGTCAGAGAAACAGATGCATGATAACAGACTGGATTTCTACAGTGCTTTTTAAGGCACTCTTTGCATTTTTGATCCATTATTCATTCACTCTCACACACTGGTGGTGGTGATACACCTGTAGCCACAGCTGCCCTGGGGCAGGCTGATGGGAGAGTGGCTAGCAACCCCTGCCAAACATAGTCTCCAATTACCGTCACATATTGACACACATTCATCCACCAACGTGAGTGACACTGGAGACGAGGAGGGTGAAGTATCTTACCCAAGGATACAATTAAAATGACATTATTTTGGTAGGTATCTAAAATATGTTATACTGCAGTAGTTGCCTATTTTCTTCCCTGAGCCTAAATAAATTAGTGTTGTGTAGGTAATATTCTCTGACCATCATCATAGTTATAGTTCATTAGTGACTATTTGAGAGCAAACTTAAAAAACAAATACTATAAGCTCAGTTGGTAAGGCACCGAGCTGGTGCACAGGGGACCCGGTTCGATTCCCGGGATGAGCATCCAGTGGGTTGTGTCAGGAAGGGCATCCAATGTAAAAAAAAACTCCTGTCAAATCAAATATGCGAATTGGATTCACTGTGGCGACCCCCGGAAGGGAAAAGGCCGAAAGAACTCATCATCATCAAACTATGTTATAATTAACTACTTTCTAAATAACACAAATAATCGAAGAAATAAAGTCAGATTTCATTACCTAATCTCTGTGCCAATGAGCTTGGCGCAGTATTTGACGGATCTCCAATGACTAATGCTGATAATGGCACTGAATCCTGCAAATTGAAAACCAACATTTGTTAGTGAAAGACAGTTAACAGATCCAATAATACATTTTGACATAGACTTCACTTTTACTTAATGTGGAATATGAGATCATGTTTTACAGCATAATATCTTCACTGAGTATGCAGGTAATAAAGATGTACATTTCAAAAGGGAAACATAAAATGGACTCCACTGCAATGCACTTTATATTATACATTTAATTAACGGCAAAGAATGATGTCAAATTTTCCAGAATTGAGATGGAGAAATTCTAGACCAAAAATCTAAATATCAATTGTCGAACACAGATGTATGCAATTTTACATTTTTATGTACAGCAAACACAGTGTATTGGATAGCTTCAAGAATGTAGTTTTGTTTAAGACACCAAAGTAATATTTTGCAGACTTGCTCTTTATTTTATTTAGTAATTGTTCTCATGTCAGTTCTTCCACACTGATGGCATTTTTCTCTTGTGCTGAGGTACAACTGCAGCGATTAGATTTTTTTTTTTTAACAAAATCTATTTTTCTGATAAAGGAATGCTACTAAAAATGATAACAAGATAAACAAATTACACCTAAATTTCAAAAGCAGGTTTACTCATTTATGAGAATGTGTAAGAGAAAAATGCTAACAATGTGGAAGAACTAATGTAGATATACAGTATACAGAGACAATTTTAAAGTTTTTCAGCAAGCTGTGATTTGGCAAATGTGCAACTGTGGATCAACTCTTCTTTTACGTATGGTTAAGACAAACTCTATCTGCTTGTATTGCATTGCTATGAAACGGTCGAAAGTCGTGAATTATTGAACCTATCGTCAATACTTTAATGTGAAATAAGGACCATGCCCGGTTATCAACGACCACCGTCAGAAAAACTGATGCAATAGTTAATGCTGTCAACAAAGACTAGTAATATTGTTTTATTGGTAGTAATAAGTCCATTGGTGCTATTCATTAGGGGGCTTTCTAAAAATTGTGTCGATTTGGGGTAGATTTACCTTAGCTTTACTCTTCTACGGTTTATATAGTGTTCTTGGACACAAGGTACAAACCAGTTCTGTCCACAACACAGACGCATCATAGTAATCTAATACTGATGCTATAACATCATATATCAGCCAGAATGACCAAAGAAATAGTTATTTAAGAACGTGTACCATTATCGAAGCTGGACTTTTCATGTAGGATTTTTAAAGTAAACTACTGCTTTAAAAGACACTGAGTGTCGGTGTATTTTTAAAGATGCATCCAGCGCCCGTGTGGTTTACTCACATATTTGCTGTTCATTGAAACAGCCAGATTGGACAGGACTGGACTCGGACCGATCCAAAGGAAAAACCCGCCGCTGAATTTCATGACGTGAAAGTGAATAACCTGCTCCAGAATCTTCTCCGAGAAATTGTGGAGATTAATACGGTCAGGCACCGCTCCATTTTGTGTTTCGTTCATTTTAGGTGTTATTATGGGCTTCAGTTTAGACTTGCGTCTGAACTCGTGCGTTTCCTATAAACAATACTGCCACTTCCGGGTTTAAACGAAAATCCTGCAGCCCAAAATAGTCGATTGAAGATCTAAACGCGGTTCTTATCGACACTCGATTAATCGACATGGTGTGAATCTCCTCGCTGCTTGGCAAGAAAAAAAGAAACAAAACAAAAAAGAAAAAAACGTAACATAGAACGGAAAGAGAAAAAGGTACAAAAAACAAAAGAAAAAAGAAACCATTAACATCATCAGCCTATTACCATCTGAAAAGCATGGGAAGAATCAATGTGTAAACTAGAATTGGAAAAATTTCTTTTCAACATTTTTGTTTTTCCAAAACAAAATATTGGTTAAAAAAAATCATTAAAAATGTTTATTTTCAGTTTTATTTTTTTTTTCAAAAATGTTAAAACATGTAAAAAAAAATACCTTAAAAACTTACAATAATAAACACACACAATACAATAGAGACTTCACAGGCAGTTGCATGGTCAGTGCCCCGGCCCTAATAAGAAGCTTTAATGTAGAACCAATTAGATACAATTGTCCAAACCCATTGTTTTAAACCCTAGCTTTATTTATCCTGAGTGTCAGATTTTATACATTTGTTTTGTTTCTGTATAACTATTTACATGTGACTGAATGTTTCCAAAACAAAAAGAAACACGTACACACACATTTCTGGTCATAAAGACTCATTATGAGACACATTATGTACAAATACAGAAAAATATCAGTCTTTTTACATTGCATTACATTTTCTACAGACTGCACCAGTGACCATCACTACTCAACCTCTGCCACATGAGCAACCTCCACCTCCATGGTCTGGATCATCTCTGGGGCTTCCTCCAGTTTGGTGCCTGTAAGAGCCTGCTGGGCCAGGACGTAGTTCACGACCTGCATGATGCCTTGGTCCGAGAGCGTGGACACAGAGCCATCAGTCACCCCCTGGACGGCCTGCACTGCCTCTACTGCCTGCATGGCCTCCACTGTCTCCTCTGTGATCAGCACCGTCTCAATCTCCTCTGAGGGCGGCTGCTGGGGAGGTCTCAACTCGGGGGGCAGGTCAGAGGCCAGGATGCTGACGGCGTGCTCCACCTGGGTGCCCTGGTTGTGGAACTGGAGCGTGTCCTTCTCCAGCATGATCTTCCCGGGCAAGCTGTCCACGTGGTACTTGGCCATGTGTTTGCGTAGCGTGCGGGCATCGATGTGTGCCTCTTGACACATTGGGCACACATATGGACGCTCCCCTGTGTGGGTTCGCACGTGGCGCTTCAGGGAGCGAGCGTCAGCCCAGGCCACGCCACATGTCAGACACTCAAACGGCTTCACTCCTGAAGCAAAGAAGAACAAGGAAAGAAAACTTAAAAAAAAGATCACCCACAGAGAGCGGAACATTAGGATCACACAGAGGTGAAAGGCTAGTGTTAGGTTGCTGCTGTGGAGACTGAAATTTATAGACACAATATTTTAATCTTAATAGTAGGAGTAAAGAAACAGTAACTACAGAATCTTTCTGCAAATATTTAATTATAAGATTTGAGATTGCATAAAATATTAAAGCTGTTCAGAAATTCGGAAAATATACTCATGACTCTGACGTTGGTGACCGGCGACCCCCACTTTGGGAACATCTGTGTTAATAGTCATAATAATGGACGCGTTTCTTTAACCAAGATGTTGATAAAGTAAGACAATGCCTCCCCTGTGTTTTCACATATTGACAAAGTCAGATTAATGTCTGCTTCTGTTTTTCTTCAGTTCACACTTATTTAGTAAAAAGGGGAACATTCTACACATATTTCCATTTTCATTCATAAAAGCACAAAGCATAAACAAGTGCTTGCATTTTCATCGTTTTAGGAACTGTGGTTGATGCTAACGCTAAAGCTTCTATGAATCAAGGCTTTCCTCTTGACACCTAAAATACAAGAAATGAAGACTGAACTGCAGTCGGCGTCATTGCTGCTTTGAATGTGCGTACCCTGGTGGTTATTGACGTGGCGTCTGTACTCCCTCAGCTGAGTGAACTTCCTCCCACACTGCTGACACTGTCTCTCCAGGTTCTGCTTGACTCTGCCTTTCTTCCCATGTGTGGCCTTCTTCACATGTCTCCTGAACAGCGCCTTCTCGAAGAACTCTTTCCCGCACACGTTGCACCTGCACAGACACAAATCCACATGACCATCGTGGGCCAATGCCTCGGCGCCGTGAGTTCGACGTGCAGACACTCACTTGTAGGGCTCAGCCACACTGTGCGACTTGACATGGGAGTACCAGTCCTTCTTCCAGCTGTAACACTTCCCACACACCTGACACTGGAACGGCTTCAGGCCCATGTGCTTGTTCATGTGCTGCTGAAGATCTTTGGCTTCGTAGAACCTCTTATCACAGCTGTAGGACAGAGGAGACCAGGAACAGGGTTAGTACACATGCTTATGGTGAAATTTAAGGCTAATTTTCAATTTTTCCATCAAAGCACTTTATTATTAGTCGCTTTCCCATTGTAGGGACCTTTTTATTTCTTGGAAACTCTTTTAGTTCTTAGAACTTTTTTTCATGCATTCCCACAGCATAGGAACTATGAACTATGACCATAGTTAGTAGAATCTTTTTATCTTTTAATCCGAGGCAGGGTCTTTTTATGTCTCCAGGAACTCTATAACGTAGCTGTTTGCTGAATGGTAGAACACGGGAAACACCCACATCCACAACTTGTAGAAGAGAGAGTGCATTATGGTGATTGTGGCTATGATCTGGTTATTGGCAAAAGTTCTGTAACTTTTCTACAACAGCATACATCAGTTTATAGAGTAGCTCTACAAAGGACATTAGTTAATAATAATAAACACTTCATGTGGTCTTTTAGGTTTTCCCGTCTGCATGTTATCACTAGTGTTTCCACCCTCTTGTATCAGCAGCAGTGTTAACTTCTAAGAAGATAATGAACACACGTCTGGTTCATGAACAGATGAAGAGAAGACAATAGTGTGGACACGTTCATTCTGTTGTTCATCAGTGATTATGGGATGTTCAGTATGACGCTAAATCCACATTTACGTTGCTGATGACACAAGCAGTGTGGAGACGGTGAGGATGCAGAATAAGATGATGTCACACCGCTACATACGATGGGTCTACTGCCCTTGGGAATGCACAACAAAAAAGAATCTCAGCGTTTAAAATTCAAGCCTTTTTGAGATCTTAAAAAGACAACACTGAAATTCAAGCATTTTCAAGGATTTCAAGCTCCTGTACGAACCCCGCCAGGATAAACAGGCTTTAACTTTAGTTCAGTTGGACTTGTGTCACTTACAGAGACAATATAAATTAAACCCAACAGGAAACACTCACTGTGCGCAGGGAAATGGGCGGATGTCGGGTTTTGGCTGGTGCTTCTTCAGATGTTTGCTTAAAGCGGAGGCTCGATGGAATGTGGCTCCACATGTGTTACAAAGATACTTCGACTCACCTGGATATTTAAGAGAGCAAAGAGTGCAAACATCAGTCTGTTATTAGTGACACAGAGGGATAAACTGAACTCTGAAGTCTGTCTCCTAATGAATCTGATTACTACTGGATGAAAAAAAGAAGTAGGATGTTCTACAAGATATGGCAACCATTTATAGACTACATGGAAAATTTACCAGAGCACCACATTGGTTCAGCACTATATACCCGACCAGGGCTTGTGGGACTTAGGTCACAGGTCAACATATGTCGCTCTGTGACTCATGTGGTTCATTTACGGTATTTATGTGTTTGTTTTCTTTAGTTTTGTTTGTTGTGCTTGGTAATCTGTCTCTGATCCCGTTATTGTGGGTCAGGAGTGTTGTCAGAAATTACTTCTGGTGCAGTGATTTAAGCCATGTACTAATAGAAAACATCCCCTTCATTATCACATCATCATTATTTCAAAGTCACCTGGTGTTCAAGAAGGAAATTAAATAACAGTGGAAATATAAATACGTGTGTGTGTGTGTGTACAAAAAAGATTCAATCCTAACCCCTTTCATCTGTTTTTCTTGATATCTGTGTAAGTTCTCATATGTTGCAGTCATTGTTCAAACTTGTCCACTTTCAAAGTTCAACCGAACTGGTCTATGTCCTTGAAAATGTTTCGTCTCACTAGATGTGAATTACACATTTCTTACTAGTTCTTGTTGCCTTTCAACGGCATCTACGTCGGTGTTGGATAAATGTTAGACGTCAGTATGAAGTGTTTTGTCTGGTCTATTG
>JAPTHA010000019.1:9825296-9843598 GCA_029814585.1 Gymnapogon annona | reverse complement strand
CCCAAATTTCAGACTGCTCATCCAAGGTTTACTAATGACAACTTTTATCAGAGCACAGTTTCAGTGCTGAATGGTACCTGTGGGTGTTTGACAGTCTTCCCAGTCAAAGTATCCGGCGTAGATACCCGGCTCCAGGGACCCTGCGATTGGGTCGGCCCGTCTCTCAATGTAGGCATCAAACAGATTTCTATCCAGCCCGCGGACGGCGTCAACGCTGACCTGCTGAGTCAAAGGCATGTGTTACCCCAGCAGACAATATGACTTTACTGAATATACCATGTGCCATTAATTTAAAATCACACACGGACAAAAAATGCACCCATATTAGATAAACATTTGCTGTCTTGGGAAACGTAGAGAAAGGATAGCTGAGTTGGTAAGGCACCGGGCTGGTGCACAGCGGACCCAGGTTCGATTCCCGGATTCCAGTCCCAAGCCCAGATAAATACAAGGGTTTAAGTGCAGGATGATGAGAAAAAGAAGGGCATCCGACATAACAACTGCCAAATCAAATATGCAGGGAAAAAAACAAAAGAACTGATCATCCTGCACTTAAACCGACAGTATGTGTCCCCAAAATCAAAATGTCCCCTGAATCTGGGTTTAATAATCCTTTTTGGAATGAACTTCAACCTTCCCTCCATCTTAAAACTTTAAACTTAAAACCTGGATTATCAACAAAACATGCTGTCACAAAATATGAAAAAATAAGGCTATCAAGACTACAGACATATGATGATTTAATAGAAGATAATGCTCAACATGCTGCAAAATAAACAACTTTTTCAACAAAACACAATTTATTAAAGCATCACATATATATATATATATATATGACTAGGCATAATTATATCTAAGGAGATAATTTTTAACTACTTTCAGTGCAGGACCTTATTGGATTTAGTGAAGTAAGAAAATATTCTCTATTTTTGTAGATATGTTTTGTTTTTTGTAGATATTTTTTATTACTTAGTTCTTTTAATCAGCAGACACATATTAAGGTGTTGTGATAGTTAAGAGCCCTATGTGTCACTATTGTCATAACTGGAGAAAAAAAATCAATACAAACGTAAAGTTACTGTGAAACATTAATAAGGTTAACACAAACTACTTGAGAAAAAAAAAGAAGTATAAATCTTTCAAAGAAGATGGCAATCACCTATTTTTACTGGAAACCCAACCGAACACTTTGCTTTGTGATTCAACCATTAGTCATTGTGTGCAGTTGTGAGTCTATTGGGGTGTGTGAAAAAAATGAAAATGTGGAACTGAGCTGCCAAGACAGTGACCTTTAACATTTGAAGAAGAAAGACTCATCTCTGCTTCGAATAAAAAGCAAGGGACCATTTCTGACATGCTCTGTCATTAACAAATAACACATTTCTCATCAACTATGGACAGTAAAAGAGAGACCATGACATATTTATTTCAGTGAGGTCCTCTCTGTCGGTTTACAAACACTGGTGAATATTTAATAGTTTTACTTATGAGATACTGACTCGAGTGATCTTCTCCGTCCCACTGAAGCCGTGTTTCTCAAAGTGGTCGGCCAGGTTCATGAAGGTGTGTCTCTCCAGGTACTGACAGTTACTGAGGATGATCAACAGCCGTTGCTCCTGTAAACAGGGCGAAAAAACTCTTGATTAATAAACGAGCCTGAAACTCACACACAATAACCACAAATAACCCTGAATCGCAGAGCAACTCCTTAAATGACCCTACACGATGATTTCTTTCGGCTTTTTCCCACTCCGGGGTTGCCACAGCAAATCATATTTGATTTGGCAGGAATTTTTATGTCGGATGCCCTTCCTGACACAATCCACTGGATGCTCACCCGGGAATCGAATCCAGTTATTAACAAAATACAACCTCCACAGACCACTCTCACTACAGGTTTATAATACACAACAATAAATACAGGTTCCCCCACCAGCAACTAGAAGTGAAGAAAGCTTTTGGATGAGATGTGAAACAGTTTAAAAACAGCAAAACTAGTCCAGATGAACTTCGAGGATACTAGTTAGGGGAACGACGACCTGGACACAGACACACACTTGATTTCTGGTCTGAATCATATTGTCGTATAAAAAAGGAGGGTTTATGTGTATTAAAGGAAAATGTTGATCCGTGTGATCCTTCAGACTAAACTGTGGCAGTATTTCAATTAGGTTCATATTGCTGTACTCTTGATAAATTAGTATCAGTAGTGGCACGTCACATGACGCTCTAAGGGAGGTTGCAGATGCAGCCGAAACTGTCGACTAAAAAGAGGTAACACACAGCCCTCTGTATTGCCTGGTACAGAGAAACAAAAGAACTGATAAACTGTGACAGTTCGGAGTTGATTCCAAACAGACAATTAATGCAGTTACTGACTGATGCAATGAATGAAGATTATAACGCAACAACAAATTACTTTATTTTTAAAGAAGACAATATGCTCACCCACTGGGGCAGATGATATGATACAAGTGCAATGGACCAAAGAACATAGAGGTATGTTAGCAATTCAATGTCCATGTTTTTTAAGTTAAGTGGTCATCCTTCTGATCGGTTTCTTTTACTGTTTATTTTAGAGTCGAGTTCTATTTATTACAACTTTAGTTCAACAGAAACAAAGGAACCTTCATTATATAAAAATGATGACATTGTTTAAAATCTTCAAGGTGTTCATTACACTATTTCTTAATGTGCGTAAAGGAAATTATGGGAAATTATTAAAAGTCAAGACAGATAGACATGAGCTGATGCCATCGGTGAAAGAGCAGCTTCATGTCAACCATCTTTACATACACCCCCCTCATTCAGTGAGTGTCTAAGATGCACTCCAAAGGCTTTAAGAAGTCATGTGTTGCTGCCGATATTGGCCTTCTGAATAGCATGTAATTTTGTGCCTTATTTGTTGTAGATGATGGTGATGTTGCTGACTGTGGAGCAGAATTGCCTCTCTGGGCTAAAAAATATTACATGTACTTAATCCATTATATTGCCTCCAAATAAAATGACCCCACTTTGTTTTCACTCCCAGAGTACTTCCATACTTTAACTCTCTCGGTCTAAAATCTCACACTGGTCACTACGAAGACACAAAGTAAAGTGTATACCCGCCCCCCCCCAAAAATGCCAACACATTAACAGACGCTGATGTTTGAGATGACAGAATGGTTAGCCTACATTCAGAAAACCACAGCCACCACTGGCAACAGTTTGTCTTTCACACGAGGCCATAGCGAGACAACAGGCAGAGGACATTAGAGACTTCAGTGGGTTCGTATAAACATTTATGCACTTCGTTATGGCAGGCAGATTTGTATTTGATGCTTTCACAGTTTAGACATTGTGTGACACTGGTCTTGACTCTGGTCAGCTGTGCTCAGCGGCGTCTGGCTGCCTCACCCCTGCTTCGTGTAGTCGGGCTGGGGAAACCCCATCTGCACCTTGCTCCATTTCCCTTTACCAGAAGCACCCTACACCTCGCTCTTCCTCCTCATCGTCATTGTTGTCCTCCTCCCCTGAGCTTAACCCCATATACCAACATCTTAAAAAACAAGTTACAGGAAATGAGGATGTATCTGCTTCATGTCCACCCAGGAAACAGCCTGATAACATTTTGTGGTTTGAATGAGTAAGACACATGTTTGTCTGATTGTGTAAAGGAGAGGGCCCACGCTTTGGTGACGCTGACAGTCACCACATGCGGGATTTCAGGTGTATTAACCCCAACAGTTTAAAGGAAATAATAAAAAAGACAAACAGATCAGCTCACTGATGTCGGAGTGAAGTCCTCTTGAACCCTGGTGAACCGATCTGGAGAAGACAGGTCCACTGCTACACTGCTATACAAACAAAGCAAGAGACTTATACAATATGTTTTCAGACCGAAATGTAAACATGTCCATGTATAAACAAATTACACTTACTGAGATGTATTAATGTCTTTATCTGTCTTAATGCTCAGCTGCTCCAAACACTTGATGAAAACCTGAGATGAACAATAACATACATTTTCATATATAAAAACACTTCAAATAATAATAAAACAGTACAGAACAAGTACAAAATAATGACCAAATTGCATTAAATAAACTGCAAAATTAGATATTCTACATAATTGGACGATGCCATATCACCATAACAACAGATGAAAACACAGATAATGTTGCATCCATCCTGCTGTTGTCATCGTCAAGGATTACCATTACAAGATAGAAAAAGTAACCAGACAACCAAACACAACATTTCTCATTTTATCTGTAGAGTAATAGAGATTGTACCTTCATAATATTGACACTGAGCTCTGTGGCCTGGTCCTGTACCTGGTCCAGCTGCAGCACCTGAAAAAACAAGTCAAACAGATATCTGTATCTGATAACTCCTTTCTGTACAATGTGTTTTACAGGGGCTTACATCAGAGGTATTTGTAAACTGACCTTAATGGATCAATTAACTATTGGTCTGATGTACTAATTACTTAAATTAAAACAAACTTCAGCCAAAACACCACCGTAATGACAACCAAATAGAATGAATTCAATTGTTTTACTGTACATAAAAAAACTGTTGAGAATAAAAGGTCGATCAGTATTATTGTCACACATGTTTGTTGCTACATTGGATTGGATTATTTTCTTACGTTCATCTCTCCCGCTTTGATTTCCAGAGGTTCCTTAAGTGACTGCAACATCTGGATCATGCACTGTTCAAACTGTGAGGGCTGGAGAAAAAATGAAATATACAATAATGCAATTTACCATACACCAAAAAAATAGGACTGAAGATAAGGTAAGGCTGATAATATCATAAACGTACAATTGCATTCATTATCAAAGAAGTTGATAGATTCAAAATAATAAGCAGCAACATCATATATGTTTAAAATCTAATATTGAACTAGAAAAAAATAAAAACAAATATTTGTAAATATTGCCTATTCTTCAAGCAGTCATTACCAGGCTGGTGATTCCTTCATTATCTACTATCCAGTCTTCCTTCTCTGCAAGCCTCTTGACATCTGAAGATATGGAACAAAAGGGCAATTACTTAAAAGGTTTCCACAACTGGCAAGAAGGGCAAGCCTTTCCTAATATGCACTGTGATCACTGTTATATTGGGCCATTACAACTGAAAATATAAACATGGTTTAGAGTTTCTGAGGGAAAAACCACAACATGATGTAAAATCTAACTCTTTAAATGCTGAGACCACAATGTGATGTGAGTGAGGGTGTGTTTGTGTGTGTGTGTGTGTGTGCGTGTGTGTGTGTGTGTGTGTGTGTGTGTGTGATGGGGTGGAGGGGGGATGCAACAAAACCAGTCACTCTTCTCAAAATGACCATGTCTAACCACAAGTGAAAGTGAGCATGTCTGGTTTTAGTATCACAACAGTTTCTCCATTATAACCCTAGTAGTTGGATAAGCTAAAGGCGACAGTTGACCACCAGCACTTTAAGGAAATACAGGACATGTTACTAGCAACAGTAAATAAATCCACTGTGTATGTGGCAAACTCTATTTCAATGAATGCTGTCACAAGAAGCCAAATACTTAAATGTCTCAAAGAAACATAGATACATAGGCCCAACATGTCAACATAACTAAAGATCTTGATCCCTTACTGTGGGATAAAAAATAATTTTCGACTTAATCAGTGAATGGACCTGTTGGAGAAAACCGTTAATGCTTATCAAGTTACCAATTTACTCATTCTGAATTAGCAGGAAATAGTCCAACAGCCAACTGACACTAATCAAACTGAGCTTTCAGAATGACACTGCAAATGAAATTGTGTGAAAAGCATCATGTACTTACTACTAATCTATTTTATTTTCCAGAATTTCTGAGAGTAATAAGCCAGGACAAGCATCCTCTATCATTATTGTTTAGTGTATTTCTCAGCATCCCCCTCTCTCTCACCTTCTGTGGTGTGCAGCAGAGTCACCATGAGGCAGTGGACTCTCAAATCCAACAACAAATCCTGGATCACTTGCAGCAAATCATTTGGTATCTCAAGTGCAGACAGAGCGTCATGACAACCCCTGTGTAAGAAAATCCATTGGTAGCAGTTGTAGTGAGAGGTACATTAGTGGGATTTCTGGCATAAATTTGTCCAAACTACTGAATATGTCCATGTCAGATGTGCATGTAATAAACAGGACCAGCAACGTAAAGAAAAAAAGAATGTGAGCACCTGACGATATGTATGACCTGTGTCAACCAGGGTCCAGTGAGCTCTGTCTTGTTCTCCCAACCTCCATAGAGACTCAGCTCATTCTGCGGCAGGGTAGCAGACAGCAGCGCACCGCGGATGAACTTCACCAGCCGACTGGTCAATTCCTCAATCATTTTCTAAAGCAAAAGTGCACACAGCAATGTTATTTAAACTGAGACAAGTGAGTCAAATTAATTGTAAATACTGTGTACTTATATAAAACCAGGCAATTCAATGTACCTTAAAATCATTCTGTCTCTGTCTGGCGTTCTTCTTGGATTTTTCCACCTGCCCAGACTTCTCTCCAGTCTGGAACAAAAAAAAAAAAGAAAATATGGATTATTGACATGTTGTTCACCACAGATATTGCAACATCATCTAGGTTTTTAAAAATTTAAACACATAATATAACACTAATTGAACTGTACAACTTAATTTTTTTCCCATAGCAATAGAGTTGTTCTTGCTACCATCATGTATATGACAGAGTTGAACTCGGATTGTTTTAACATCGAGAAGGCTGGTAAAGACCACCAGAACATAGTACAACTGGCACGTGTGTGTAGCTTATGTGCATCATAGCACACTCACTATTGTGAACTATCGGAAAAGCTTCTAAATGATTTACCTCACTGAACAGACTTCCATTAACATAAGAGATCCAAAGTTTCCAGAAGTTCGGCAACTGAGCAATCACAACATCCGACAGCTTCTCCACAAACTGCACCTGGCTGCACCAGGCTGCAACATAGACACACACACAAGCACCTTATTTAGTTACATATTTAAAAGAAAATGTATTTTTTACTAGTTTCCCATTACCCCATTATTTAAAATGAACTTGCATCTCAGGTGTCCGTGCGGGATACCGTGGACGGAGGTAAAACAAGCACCTAAACTGCATATTCATCTGAATGGCAAATTAACAATAGTTATTTTCACCATTATTACACCAGGCTAAATAAAGAAAGTACTTTTCCTGCCTCCATTTTTTTGTACAAGAATATTTATTGCAAAAAATGCCCTGTAGAAAATAATTGAAAATTAAATGCAAAACCTTTAGGCTCCATTTACAATAGAGAGTCACGTGCACTGCTACTTTGTGTATTCGACTATATCACTGTACTGTCCATACAGCACATTCACATTCGAATAATCACAAGTAAAAATCAGTTTAAGTCTTGCATATTCTTTAACCTGTACTGAAATACACTGTTCGCAAAACCCACCCACCACTGCAGAAAAATGAAGGACCATACTAAAAAAAAACAAAAAAAAAAAAACAACCAACATGTGCCACAGAAAAAAAGGTGTTACTGTAATTCATATCAGACCAAAACACTCGACTTCCTGGCAGAGGGGCTCGAGTCTGTGAGTTACTGTACTGTCTGATGTAAGGAGATAAACTCCTATACTGTGATTCCCCTAACCACTGTACAAGGCTAAACACACACAAACAAACAAATGCATGCTCGAAGAATTGCTCCGAGAGGGAAGCCCCTCCCCCAGCGTGGGAGTTCTAAAGGTATGAGGTGAATGAGTTGCTTACTGCTGGGTCGAGGCGTTCGTAGACTGCCCCCTCTCTTCAGCGAAGCGGTGTGGCCTAGTCTGCCGAGAGCTGATGAACGGGTCTCCCCCTCTAGGTCCAGAACTCCGACACCGACTGACAGTCATAACCAAAGGACGAGAGGGGGGGCAAGGAATGAGAAATGAACTCGGAGGAAAAAGAAACACATACTTCAGATATCAAATAATCAAATAAGCCATTTTCATAATTCCACATTCCTCAATAAGCTCAGCAGGCTTTCACACCAAACAGTCCTCCATCGCCCCTCTCGGCCTTTCTTTATTTGTGTTCTGATCCATTTCTGCCCTGGCCCACAGCTGAGAGAATGTCCTGTTGTTTCCAGGGTGAGGAAACAGAGCTGTGGGCTCTGTGAGCATTGGGGTGAAGTGGGTTTAAACTGTCCACACTGGGCTCAGACGCTCCGTGCAGATGTCCACTAGATGGCAACAGGGAGCTTTGCAGCAGCGAAGGAGAAAGTCTTGACTGTAACCACACGCTCATATCTTAGCTAGTGAGATAACTTTAATGCACTACATCTTTGAGATAACTTTGTTTAACTTAGGGGGTGAAAGTTGACAAACAAGAGTGAAACTGAAACGCTGTTTTGTGCAGAACAGTGGTGGCATAAATCTTACTACAATGAAAATGAAACTTTAAGGATAGGTTCGTGCAACGCTGCAGAACGCCTACATGCAGTTTGTCTAAACGAAGGGAGACGGATGGCCATGTTTCCAAAACATGTGTCTGACACACACACACACGCAGGAGGAGTGTACTGGTGAGTCATAGACCGAATGTACTGTGTAAGCAAGTATTGAGAAATCCCCAAGCAAAGGAGAAAAGGCGGTGGAACTGGCTGTGCATACAAGCCAAGCGCCCCATTTAGAAAATGTAAGGAAATTCTAAATTGAGTCAGATTATCTGGTAAACACACAAAGCTCTCACACACCACATACAGCCCAGATGGAGCTGTGCGCAGTCTGTCTGTGTGATGTTTTCCTCTATTTTTGCAGAGATGAGAGCTGCTGTTGATCCAGGTGTTGGGTGAACCCCTGGTGTCCACAGAAAGCACAAGTGTATGAGTGTTGCAGACAGTTTAGGTGAGAGTCTGTGCGTGCATGGCTACTTTGTGTGTAAAAAGAATGTCGCTCTGCTGTTTCTGGCTACAGGTTTGAAGGTTAAAATCTAAAAAACTTTTGTGTGTGTGTTTGAAAAAACATTGTGTGTTGTCTGTGCTCACTTCCTCATCAGTTCTGATGCTTTTCTGCACATCGGTTTGGTTCCTGTTCCCTAAGGGATCATCTAAGCTGACCACACACACGCCTGCTTCATGTCAAAACCAACACACACCTCAGCCTCCTGTTGAAATGTACAATAATTCCCACACTCCTTCCAACAAAAAAAACACCTCAGGCCCTCTAATAAACATTTATCATCTGTACCAAAATCTAAATCTGCACCGAAGGCCGATTGTTATGATTCTATTTTAGGTGTCATGTAAACACCCATATTAATACAGTATATTGCTGGTTAAATGACAATGTTTTTGGTCCTAGATATATGATTTGTTATTATTTGTATGGTTATTTATTCTGGCCTCTTAATTTTGATCTATTACCATCTTTATTTTCAATCAATTAATTACTTTTAATTTGACTTTAATCCTTTAGTGCAGCACTCGTTACCTACTGCGTTTGCTTGCAATTTTTCCCAACATACCCTAAAGAAGCTGTTCAAATGATGACAGCTCCTAAAATGTTGTGGTAAATAAAACAAAAAACAATTACAAAACAAATGTATTAATTGGAAAATTACGATTAAAACCTGTTATTACAAAACTTGTACAACTGCTGTACACCTAGAAGCCTATCTGTATGAGTATTATTTACATGATAACATAAGTGTGATAATAATTAACACGTTCCTTGCAGAGATGTATTGCCTGTGCCTAAAATCACAACCGCATGTTCCTCCAGTTGAACGGAGGGACCCGAGTCCCAGTAATTGTTCACTGACAAACTTATTTTCCTAGAACAAAATTTCTTGCTAATTGTATTGACATTGGCACAAGACACGCTGTTCAGGAAATAAGAATACTGCAGTTTATAATTGACTCGAGCAGAGTCAGATTGTAGCACCGGGACACGATGCGAGTGTTTAGACATACGGAAGCAACTTGCACCGCTGTGCTTCTTCCCAAGAAAATATCGGCTTAAGGCTTTTCGTTCCAACAAAGATGGATGGGTCGATTTCACGTTTAAGGCAATTTATACCATAATTAACAGACTCATAACTATACCAGAACGACCTCCAGCCTCATATTCTGGACTTTGAAAGAGCACTGTGTTATATGAGCACAAAAAAAAAACATCAGTTACTGCAGACAAGGCCAATCCATCAGAGAGGAATGATCCCTGCCACGTGTGATGCTGACAATAGCATAAAAGAGAGCTTATGAATATACCGGCCTGTTTAATGTGATACGAGGAGGAAGAGACGGCCGCCAACAGAGGAGTTAGCTGTGAGGTTCTGTAAAGGGGATCCTGGCTCAGTTAGAGGAGGGGTAGGAAGAAGGGGGATTGGGGGTTGGGGGGTGGTGTAGTGGATGTGGTTTTATGATGATAGCTGTTCATGTGCTCCTGGGGTGGAGGGATGTTTCAGGAGGCATGAGTTTCGTACACAGGCGAGGAGAGGTAAGAGAAGACGAGAGATGGTAAATATCTACCAGGTGTCTGTGTGTGTGTGTGTGCGTGTGTGTGAGAGCGGAAGAGTGTGACGGTGGAAGGGACAGGAGGCAGAGAACCAAAGATCAAGTGTAGAAATGGCAAAAAGGGAGATCTCTGTGTGCTTTTCTGCGTCAATGATGTCTTTTGTCACTATAAACATTCAACTCTCTTGGCAAAAAATTAAATAAAATAAAAATAATCCTTATAGAGCAGCTGTGAGTGTGTTAGATGAAGGGTGGAGTTTATTAGTTAATTAGTTTATCACTACATTTTACCTGGGGTGATAAAATTATTAGTTATCAGACAACAATATTCATATATTTACAGCCCATTGGACTATTGGCTGTAAAAAGAAAAACACAAGTGCTGAGTAAATTGATATAAAAACTAAACCACATGTCAACTGAAATCAAAATACAATCTAATAATGTTTCAACTACTTGTTTGGTCAGCTTGCATTGGAACTGACCTGTAATAGCAAAGAAATGTTTCATTTCTCTCCATTTGGAATAAAAATAAAGTTCTATAAGTGTTTGATTTTGGAAATATTATATAAAAAATGCAGCATGAGTTTCCCTTTTTCAAATTTGTTTTAACAAAATTTCACACTTTAACAGCCCCAATTTTTTAATAAACAATTTCACAGGATTTTAAGAGTTGGCCAGTTTTAACACAATTTTCTATACCTCTGATTTCAATTAAAGTATTCAATATGAACACCTTCAAAAACTTAGAGTGGCTTTAACTACAGGGTAGTGAAAACTTAAACACTACTATTTATGTAAAAGAAAATGTATATTTAAAATTTACATTTTGCTGACAAGTGACCCCTTGTGGTCTCACTGTGCAGAATGTTGATCTAAGTATATATTAAACCATAGCACCTTGTACATAATTTACTGCTCATATACACTTCTTATATAAATCAGTAGTTCGAAATGTGCGTGTGCATGCGGGCATATGGATGGTTGTATCGTGAACACATTAATTCACTTTTTACATTTCCTTGATAATACAATTAATGAAGGGGCTGTCTGTGTAAGTCATCTTAACTGATATAACTGATACAGTGAGTGTGTTTAGGTGTTTAGACTTGCTCTTTGTCTTAAAACTTTATTTTAGACGTCTTGGGCTGTTATATTTAGGTAAATAAACTGTCAGTGTGCATTTGTGTGCGTGTGTTTTGTGCATTTTTGTAAACCAGCAATTTTCAGAACAGTTGGGTTGCACATGATTTGCATACAATTTCAGATGGAGTCCCTGCCACATGTTGCTCTGCTGTGGAATGCATGTGTGGAGTGAAAAGGAGCCATCCCTGACATGATAATCAAGATGATCTTTAACTGTGGAGAGGCAAGGAGCAAACCAACCCCCTGATCCATCAAGGCTGAGCCCCGGAAACCACTGTTACACTTAGCATTAGACATGTTTATGTTCCAGCTGCACTATGTGAAGCAGCCACCCACTCGCAATATATTTGTGTGGGTGTCTTTGTGTAAGCGTGGCTCTGGGAGTGTGTGCGAGTGTGTGTGAGCGTGGTCGATTCTTCCTGAGCGGACGGTTTCACATCCACATTTTTCTGCTGGCTGATTTAACAGAGGAACGGCTTAATTGGGGTTAATTATTCCAATCCATCTGTGAAGCTGTGTGTGAGTGAGAAACAGAGTTCGTGAGTGTGTGTGTAGTAACATGTCAAGCCCTGAAACCCAAATCCAAAGCCAATGTTCTCTCACTTTCATCTTATTCATACATTCGTGAAAAAATAAACACGCAGGACTCAAACAGAACAGGCAAGGGAGGGCGCTGACGGAAAAGAGAAAGCTAGCAGAGTGCTGGTAGGGTGGAGAGGCGCTCCCCTCCACTCCTATGACACCCACAAGCTGCCTGATTGGAAATGCTAATTAGGGTCTTTTCACTTCATGTTATAATGTGATTTGGCACGGTCGTGTGTGTACTTATGTATGTTCGTCACCTCTCTGGCCACTGATGAACTCATCTCGGCAGTTCTGCATCAGCTGCAGGATCCATTTGTGCTGAGCATAGATGCACTGCCATGCCGGGTCGCCTGGAGCGTGGAGGTCAGACAGGTATCTACAAAAGCACAAATGGTGCAAAATATTAAAGTGCCGCTGCAATAGAGTTCAATTTAAGCTAGGCTGGAAGTAAACATTTTTTTCTTAACCTCCTGAAACTGAGCAATGTATTTTTGTAACAACTAAGGTAGCTTTGTTAAAAAATGCTGTTCACTGCAAAGGATATATCAAACAGGAATAAAAAAAATGTCAGTGAAAAAATGATTGCATCACGCTCTTTCCAATCAAGGTAGTTATATAATGCACAAAAGTCAAAAGTTTTAGTTTCCTGGATCTCAGAAAATTTAAGTTAAAATCTGCTTAGAACGTAGTTGTATATGATTTAAAGTGAATGAAGTTTAAAAATGTATAGTTACTGGAGTAAACACGGTGACATCTACAACACAGGTGGCAACTCAAAACAAGTCTGAAACATCCATATGCACCAAGTAAAAATATGTATTTAGCAAAAATAGTTTCAAAAGAGAGTGAAATTCTTTATTTTTTTACGAGGGCATTAAATATAAGTAATATAATCCAATCACATTAATGGCAAGCGGAAGAAGGTTTTCAGGGTGCAACTCAAGGCTAAAACTTAGCAACCTTTCAAAGTCATATATATCAGACAGGCTCAAACAAATTATAACAGGACTGTTGTAATCAAATACAGATCACAACATTTATTGAACATAATATAAATATCACTGCCTCTGAGGCATTTTAAAGCTGGAGTATTTGGTAAAGTGTGGACATAAGGTATGTATGTATTTAAAATCCTGTCTTGGCAAAAACTCCATAAACACTTCACCTTCAGCTCTTACTCTCCTCCATCCACAATCACCCCCGTTCCCAGGAGTTTATGTCCTGGTTTCGCTCAGTGACCTGTGGGATGTCTTATGACTCACTCTGGGCTGCGGCCTGGCTCCCTCTACTGTCATCAAATGAACTTCCAAGCTTGTTTGTTTCTCATTAGGTGGCATCTTTCAGAAAATTTGAGCAAGACTCGCAGGCACAAACACTCACACACGGAGCTCCCACCATCCACAGCAAGAGTAAACAGGAGCTGAGTGGGCGTTCAGAGCCATGCCTAATGCGGCGGGATGAAAGATACTGCCGTGTGGTTGAGAGCTGGTCTCTGTGATCCTGACAGGTCGGTCTTAACAATAATAAATTTGGAGAGACCACAAGTATGAATAGACAGATGGATGGAAGGGGGGGGTAAAAGAAAGAAAGGCAGCAGAGAGAGAAAAATAGAAACAAAAATAAGAGGGCAGGACAAAAGAGAGCTGAGAGGATTAGTGAGAAAAGTGAGAGGCAGACAGAAGAGAGTGGATGAAAGATGTAGTTCTGGTAAACATGACAAAGACATCAATGAAACCAAAAGGGGTGGGAGATTAAAGAGTGCACAGGATAGGTCGCTGAGACTGTAGCTGTGGTATCAGAGATTAAAAAAAAAAAAACTGCAAAAGGAAAAAAAAACGATGGGAAAAAAACACCTTCATACAAGAGCAGCATTTGGTGGGCGTTTACCTCTGCCAAGGCCCCACAGTCCTGCAATTATATCAAATACCCTATCATTCGCAGAAAAAAAACAGAAACGCTGTTGAAAAGTTTGACCATTTGACGCTTTCGTTTTGGTGTATACTTGCTGACAGACAGACACACATACCAACAAATAGACACAGTGGATTGCATTACGTCCTTGGCAGACGTAACAAAAACAAATCACAGTGTATAAGATTCACAAAGACCCCACCACGACAAAGTGCATGAATTATGGAAACGTTATCTTCAGATCGTTTCCATCCAAATGTAATGTGAATTTTAATGCAATTTCCCAAAAATCAGTCAAAGAAAATGTTATTTTATGTGAATTTCCATCCACTGCAGTAATGCCAATAGAACTTGGGTCATCAGAATCAGCAGCGGGTGGTGCTAACACCACTCGCGTGTGATTACACCAGAGTGAAACGATGATGAGGGGGAAAAAAAAAAGTCAAAACAGAGTAAAACTTCAGAGAAAAGCAAAACCCCTTAGTGACAGAAAGCAGAGGGATAATGCAAGCCGTAGGATAATTTACTAGAGCTCATGCTGTTAAAGTTCCAGTAACCATGTTTGCATTCATCAGTGTGTTAACTGTGACTGACATTTCGCCCATGTGGCTTCTGTACATCAACTGATTTGCCGAATATGATTCTACTAAACCACATCCACCAACTTTTCCACCTGTCCTAGGCAAAAAAATATGTTTTTGCCTTTTTTTTTCCAGCTTTGAACGCTCAGATATGTAAATGCACAAACTGAACATGCACATCAAACAGCAGGATGGAAACGTGGTTTATGCGAGGAGACGGCGGTTGCATGTGATTACACAAACCTGATGTATCTTTTCTGGTCGTGCAGCGTTGATGGAGTTTGCAGCAGTTTCTCCAACAAGAGACTTCTCAGAGCCCCGATCCTGGTCTCAACCTCAGCATAAACTAAATTATGAAGAGTAGGGTGATATAATAGTCAGTTTTATCAAGCTTCATATATTTCATATAGGTATCATATATTTCAAATAAATCTATTCACCTTTTTTAAAAACGGGGACCTCCGTGTTGCCAAACAGAGATTTGGCCTTCTCATAGTCATTTATCACCACGTCATAATCGCCCTGGACAGGAAAATATGATGAGTTAATAGTCCAGGCTAAACAAACAGATTTTGAAGCTTACTGTATCAATCATGATCAACGTGTGTATTTAAGCCTCTCAGTCTCCACCCTCTGGATGACAGCCATCCAGGGGAAAAAGAAATTCATCAGCCATCGATGGGAGTAATAAAATCCCCAAAGCATGAAAAACTAATAAGTGATAATTACAGGCCTCATTGACAATAATAAATAATGCTTCAGGCTTGTGGGGCTAATTGGAAAAGTAAACCAAAAAACAAAAGGCATTGTTAAACAACCATCAGCATCATAGTGAAAAAATGTACTTGTCCGAGGGAACCACAAACTGAACTGAGAACGAAACTCTGAAGGACCAGAGCTCGTAACTTCACAGATAGAATAGAATACAATAGAATGCAATAAAACTTTATTCATCTCCATGGGGGAAATTCAGATACTGTGTGTTATAACGACTGTTATTTTACGCTCTAAGCCAGTGTAAGAGCAAATGGCAGTACAAATCGCTTCATTATACGCACTGCCGATGCACTATATTTGTTAAGTAGTGAGAAACTTGGTCCCGTGTTTATTTTCTTATGGTTTTGGGTTTGTGTGTGTGTATATGTATATTATGTACTGTATGTATGAACTGCGTGACTTGTGCAGAGCCAGCTTCCCTTGAAAAATAAAATTAGGTAAAGCAAAGTGAGGGCAAGTTACAGACGGTGGTGAACTTGTAATGGTATGGTAAACATCTCATGGGAGCCATTAGGTTTTATGATTGCTCTGTGTGGTTTTATGATAACTGAGGACTGGTTAGACATAAGCTCCTTGTTCCCTGACCGTGTCTTGTTCTGGCAGGTACACGAGCTGAGGACTGACGATCAGACAGAGCTCTGCACTGGTCATCCGGAGAAACTCTAAAGTGGAGACTGTAAAAGACATTTTCACCTTCTGGATTACTCTGGAAGAAAGCTTCCTTCTTGGAAATGGCTTTATATTTTCCAACACACATTTCAGTCTCAAAGGACACGATCAAAATCCAAACACTAATTTGGATTTTGTCAGATGTGAGTAATTAATTAATTAAAATATACTCTGAGTTGTTTGCATGTGTGACGTAATTGATAGGACAGTGTTCTGTGCTTTTCCCCATCGTTTTGTATAACCTTTATTTACACGCAGGTCTGTATGGGTACCGTACCTTCTGGATATTGCGCTCAATGTTGAGTGGCAGGTTGAAGAGAAACTTGAAACGTTGCAGGACATTGAGAGCATTGCGTGTGGAGTCAGCTTTGTCTTTCCTCCCCAAAACCTCCTGGAAAAGAGTATCTGCAGTATCGCTTGCTCCTGCGAGAAAGACAGAGAAAGAGCATTAGAGGTAAAGAACCAGGAGAAAATGAGTAACTGGGATACTATGAAAATAAATGTTGATACCACATTTCCCTCTTATTGCCGGCCTCTGGTTTTCTCCCTGCTTCTACGTTGTACTCGACACAGAAAACAGAGGCGCAGTACTACGGACACAGCTTATGGGGACAAACTGACACCAGTCTCTCAGTTGGCTAACTGGCTTTCTGGGTGGGCTCTGATGTGCCGTAAAAAAAAAAAAAAAAAAGGAGAAAAAACCCCCATCAAAGTAAAATTCTTCAAATCAAAACAAAACCCCACCGCCCTAAACAAAATTCCCCAAGAAAAGTAGTACCAACGCTGGAAAGGGGAATATCAAGAGCTGTTACTGAGTTCTCATCTGAGAAATTGACGTTTTCGCAAGGCCATGATGTGATTGGCTGAATGAGGTTATATTTTTGACACATGGGTTTTGGGGGTGGTGAATGGTGGCCAGGGCCCACTGGGCCACGAGCCCACATGTCTGGGGCTGTAGGGATGAAAGCTACGTCCGGCTGGAAGGTTTATTTACTCTAGACTCCGGGAAAAGGACCTGCTTAGGAACCCTCCATTAGAGGAGTTGCATTATCATGTATGAGATGAAGTGGGTGGGAACACAGAATCTGCTGAGGGATCGAGCAGACCTCCAAAGGTGACTGAACATACACGGGGTGTGTGTTTGGTTTATGGGCTGCATCTATTAGATTAGATTAGATTCAACTTTATTGTCATTACTCAGTACAAGTACAGGGCAACGAAATGCAGTTTTGCATCTAATCAGAAGTGCAAATAGCAGAAGTGCAATGTATAACAGATCAATAAATACAGTATGTACAGATGGTATTATTACAGATGTAAACAGTTGCAACCAGTGCAAATGAGGCGGATATAAGTTAGGTTTGGAATATGTACAGATGGGTGGGATGAATTAAATAGGCATATAGAATATAAACAGTATTTACAGATGAAATACAGCTACAAGTTGTGCAAGTGTGACTGTTATAAGTTAACTATGGGGTAAATTTACAAGGGTTTGTGTACAGAGTATGTGCAATGGTTATAGGAGATGTATGTACAGGTCGAATTATGACAATAAGGGTGGGTATAAATTATATAAGGTAATATACAGCAAAAACAGAATATACACATGCATATATACATCTAAAAATGCACACAGACTAAGTGTGAATGTAGGCATTTTCACATATACACATGCATGACTGGCAATAGGCATCTATGTACAGTATATTAGTGGATACTGAACGTACAATATGGAAGCACACATATACTGTAATTGCACATCATCAGTTTGGACAGTACTGGCAAAACAGATGTAATTTCATCTATGGAAATTATTTATTTATTTATTAAATCAATAGCTGTTTCAGAGACTTTGGCAATTTGGGTTTATTTAATGGCAGTGTTACAAAGGCTCAGAGACAGTTATTTTTTATAGTAAAAGATTTCATTGTTTTCTTGGAACAAAAGGACAGCATAAAATAAAAATGAAATAAACGAACATTTTTTATTTTTATCTTGTTCAGTTGTACTTTCAGTTGTATTAACAATAGTTTATGTGGATGGTAGATGGATAGTTGATGTGCAGCATTCTCTCTATTTATAGTACTGTTTACATTGATATGTGATACCTTCACTGTTTATAGTACTGTTTACACTGATGTGC
>JAPTHA010000019.1:9805191-9821664 GCA_029814585.1 Gymnapogon annona | reverse complement strand
GATAGATAGATAGATAGATAGATAGATAGATAGATAGATAGATAGATAGATAGATAGATAGATAGACATGTATGTAGGGACATGCAAACATGTATACATACATGCCATACCATACAATCTTTATTTATAAAGCACTTAAAAACCAGCTACAGCTGAAACAAAGTGTATACTGTGTATGAAGTGCAAATGCATAATGTGTATGTAGTACAAATACATACTGTGTGTGTAGTACAAGAATTCAATTGACGTATCTAGAACTAATAAAGGTATCTAATCTCATCTCATCTCATCTAATCCCATTGGTCTGTACGCGGCTCCTGAACTCCACCGCGTCTGACGCCCACGATCCAAACACTTGGCTTTACGGCTCAGCGAGGCGTTTTTGTTGCTCCAACTTCACTCGTCTTGTCCTTATTGTGTTAAAACAGAGTGTGACTGCTCACCATCCTCCAGCATCTCCACGGTCACCGGCAGCGACGGGCGACTGGCGCCCATGGGGGAGTAGGCGACCACGAAGAAGGTGTAGGCAGTGTGAGGAAGGAGCTCTTTGACGTGATACTCAGTGGTGTCGTTGTTCATCGCAAACTGGTACTCAACGTTATCCGAGTCTGGAAAGCATGACCATAGGTTAGAGACACGCTGCGACTCATGCGGTTAACTTACTTATTTCTTTATTTTATGATGAATGGATGGATGGATGGATGGGTGGGTGGGTGGGTGGATGATGGATGAATGGCACCTCATTTACATTCAACATGGCTGACAGCTTGAGAGGTGGAGGTTTGCTTTGCCCTGGAAAAGAGGGGAATGAAGGGAAACCGTAGCGAGACAGAATACATGCGTGGGAACGAGAGGAACCCAAATGGAAGAGTGAAGTTACAGGGAGAAGAGATAAAGAAGGTGGAGGATTTTAAGTACTTAGGGTCGACGGTCCAGAGCAATGGAGAGCGTGGAAAAGAGGTGAAGAAGAGTGTGCAGGCAGGATGGAAGGTGGGTGGTGAAAAGTGTCAGGCGTGATGGGTGATAGAAGAGTGTCAGCTAAAATGAAAGGAAAGGTGTATAAAACTGTGGTTTTATTTGTGTGTTTGTTTGGTTTTTTTTGTCTGTTGTCTCTGATCCTGTCATTGTGTGTTGTGAATGTCGTATTGTAGTGTATGAATGGAACTGTAATATTGTCTAATGAAAAATAACAAAATATTGAATAAAAAATACATTACATGCACAAAATTTTCAAATTAATATACACAGACACACGCACACACACACACACACACACCACACACACACACATATATATATATATATATATATATATATATATTGTGTCCGTGTGTGCTGTTTTTGTGCATGTTGTGTTGTTTTTGTCATTGTAGGTGCTTTGTGCTTTTGTGTTCTTTGTGTATTTTTTTTTGTCTGTTGTCTTTGATCCTGTCATTGTGTTGTGAATGCTGTCTTGTAGTGTATGAATGGAACTGTAATATTGTCTAATGAAAAATAACAAAATATTGATTAAAAAATACATTACATGCACAAAATTTTCAAATTAATACACACACACACACACACACACACACACACACACCTCCCCCTTTGCCCTTTTGCCAGCTGTGTGTCCTCTGCATCTGTCACACACTGAAGGAGTCATGACGTCACATCTAACCTAAACATCAGGTCAGGTCCGGATAAGACATGCAGCCACGACCTGAGGAAGAGCTATGGCTTCGCTTCCTGGAACCGTTGAGGGAAGAAAAAAAAAATGAATAAGTATAAAAATACTGCGTCCCTGGATTCTAAAGTTGGAGATGTTTTGACTCCTGCCGGGGTTGGGGGCTCAGGGAATAGGCCCTGGGAATCTGGCATTTTTGGACCACGGTAGCCGTTCCGCTTCCTGCATCACTGGGAGACTTCCTTTTCACACAACAATGAAAAACCTCAAATTTCAACATTTTAGTAGAAACAAGCGTGGACTCCCTGACAGACCGCCTGTCAATCAATCAGCCGGTGACCTGACTCTCAGCGCAGCTTTATTTGTCACTGTGGCTCCAGAGCCGAACATCTTTCACCAGAGTACATTGTTCACATGGAGAAATCACAGTGCAAAACCCCCTTCTACAAATGCCACATATATTTAGAATTTAGAGAAATTTACCAAAAATTCCCATGTGAAATAACTTTGTAAAAGGTCTATTAACTCTAGGATAAAAATGCAGTCTGGACCAAAAAAAAAAAACAAGGTCAACTATGATGTAGTAAAAAATTTAATTGTCTGAAACTACTGTCCTGTTCAACCACTGGCCTCCAAACAGAGACAGTGGAAAAGAAATTCTCTGCATTTTTCACACAGAAAACATCACGTCTGAGCCTCAGACACTGTGATTAGCAACTCAATGGCAATGTCTCCCAAAATTAAACATGTACCACTAATGTGCAGCCACACAGTACCACATAATATATATTTTTTAAATGTCCTACATCGCTGTTGTGTTTAGGTTGTGACAAAGTTGCATTTAAAGCCTGGTTAAATTTAGAGAAAAAAAAAAACATTATGGCTGTGGTTAAGAAAATGTTGTAGATTGTTGTTAAAATAATCAAGTCACGTGCTGAACTTTACCAAAGTAAACAGCTTTTACCACTGGATGAAAACGGGAAGCAATCACCGATGTATTGCATTTAAATCCACATGAAGGTCTTGGCATATCCATCCCGGGCTGATTTCCCTATCTGATTATATCACCAGGTCAGCATTAAATCTATATTATCATTTATTTTACATGCATGTATTCATTTAACTGTAAGAGGTCACGCAATGTTTAAATTCCATCAAAATTCTACCACTATGTGCTGATGAGACATTGCAGACACTTTTTCCGTCCACTATTAAAAAAACAAGTGAGAGAAAATTAAGTTAAAACCATGAAGGGAACTGAAGGATGGCGTTTCACTAGCGAATAAATGGCCAAGGTGAAGGGAGACCGTTTTGAACACATGCAGTGCAGACCAAAAGTTAGTTTTTCTTTTAATTTGTCACAAATTTGTATATCATTAGTATAAACACATTTTTAAATAACGGTTTGGATTTACTTGACTTCTCCACCTTCATTAGGTTTGTGGTTATTTCTAAATCCATCTGTTATCAAGCAGAAAAAGAGATTGAAATATGTGTTGGAGTCATGACATTCTGTGGTCTGCACCCAAATACTATAATGTACCCATACATAACTGCAGCAAGTTAAAGAAAACTTCAGTATTTATTTTGTGCCAAACATTAAACTTATAGCTAAAGCAATAAATGTTCATCTGGATACAGTTCTGACAATGAGACTGTAAGTAAAACATGTCCACGTTATACATTTCCCTAAAACCTATGAACAGCATAAATCACATGAGAGCCGTCACTCTGATTTGACGAATCATAACAAAATTCACACACCTATTACATCACTCTGCGGAGTCACATACTAGACGACATCTATTTCAATTCAGCAAAAGATCAGAATGAAATCTCTTATGATAAAACTTTATCTCAGAAAAGATCTAATATAGACTAGAGGTTGTAAATTTTCTAAATCCAAACTGTGACTGAATATTCAAAATAATAATAATAAAAAAAGCCCTATTATAAACAATCTTTATTTCTTCTCTGTTGATGTTCCTATGACGTGTCCATGGACTAGATTCAGGAATGTAGTTGGCTAGAGCTCGTAGTTTCATTTTCATTCACCATAAGCAAGTTCTATACTATCTACCTAACTTAAGCAAGACTAATCAATGTCAAAATGTAAAGTGCATGTTCAGTCACAGTTAAGAGCTCATTCTGACGAAATAGGGCAGTTTGTTTTCCTTTTTTTAATGGACAGATTCTGCGATGCCGGAGAACAATTAAGAAACAATTACCCAGGACGAGAAAACAAGGCCAACGGAGAGAAACCTCACAGATATTAAACTCTTAAAGAGCTCTGCTGTTAAAAATAGATTTTATCCGCCTCATTTCTTTTTCCAGATTTGGCTTTTCTTCCTTACCGGCAGCAGTGTGCCTGCATTAAAAAAATAACTCCAGACTTCAATTAAAGACATCAATAAAAATCTCACAGTCATGCAGAATAGAAAATAAACAGGAGAGAAGACTAAAATGTCTTAATGGTGATTGAGAGAGCTGTATTCACTGCGGCAACCTCGAACGCTGCACGCTTTAAACAGGACCAACACACAAGGACCCGGTTAATTTCTTTAAAATTTTTCACAGTTACAAACTCAGGTGAGGTTCATTTGGAAGCACTCGAAATGAGACAGAGCTGCCAACAGTGCCTAGAGACAAAGAGGGGATTCACAGTTCCTCAGACAGCTGTGCTAACTAGCCTTGGCATTGAGCTAATCCAGAGCTGTCTGGAGTTTGGCTGCCCGACTCGCAGCGTGCCGGCTGGTATGTGGGTTTGGCCGAGCAAAGCTGGCACACAGAATATCTCAAAGTGAGCTATCCATTCTGGGCTACCACTCTATTTCTTATGACTGAGAGCCAAATCTCAGCCAAAAAAAGGATGTTGTAATGCCGTAATGAGTCATAGTAGGAAGACAGCAGTTTTGGGTTTAAAAATGAATTTTGTTTCGTGTCAGTAAAGCACAACATTGGCTTTCTTATAGTAAGAAAGTCTACTCTGGAAATTACATTTGAGAAAGTGGGAGCATTAATAAATTCTTGTCACGCAAACATGTCATAGAACTAGACCTGAATGCACAAACCAAACCAAACACTCTGGCTTTCCTGAGTCGAGTGGCAACAGGTCCTGAAGGTCCTCTGCCTACTCAAGAGGGAGATGGTGAGAGATGGTTGTGATCTGTAACTTCACCACTATACGCCACCAAACAATGGCTCCAAAATGCATCTTTAAAACCGTGCCTTTGGCTTATTTATAGTATTTATATTTGTGAGTGTGAATGTTTCTTGACACTTGTTTGTGTGAGTTATTACTGAATCCAGATTGCGGATTGTCTACAAAGTATTTCTTTTAATTGTAGAATGCACCGAGCCTGTCAGCTCATCTTAATACACCCTGAACTGTTACTGCTCAGATTTGTAGACTGTACGAAGTGAGTTAGCTGAAGAAAAAAAACAACTAAACAAATAAAGTGAATTTAGCTTCTCACAAGTAAACATTTTCTCGTCTTGTGGGATGGTCTAAACACATATCATTGACTATGAACTAATAGTTGGTGAAAGCTAGTCTTCACCAGGAAATAGGCTGAGTGAAATGATTATATACTTTACACTGTGACAACAGAAAAATGTCTGTTTGCATATCATGATTTATGTTATTTTGCTGTGCCACAAATTGCACTGATTATTCAATATATTTACAATATATTAAGACAATTACTTTGCTTCCATATTTTAGATTACAAAGTGCTCATGTTCAAATATTTAATGTTATTATAAATTATGCAAATTATTTCTTAACAATAAATAATAAGGACATTATGTGGGTTATTTTTCAGCATTATTTTGGCATTTTATCAATTAAAAAATGACAAGTTATAAAATGTTTTAATTAAGCGTTGTGGTTTTTGTAAATGCATCCCTCTTGATGAAGATATTATTTTATCAAATAATGATCCTTATAAGGTTTTCACTAAATGGAACAGTCTTCAATTCAGGCTCAGAACAGTAAATCCCACAAATAAATAATATAGAATGAGTTGTTGAGAAAAGCCCTCTAGGTTCAAAGGTCACTTGAGTCCATTCATAATAAACTACATCCTCCGCTTATGAAGATTGTACATTTCCCATTAGATCAGTGGGCACACAGTAGGCACGCTCAGTCCGAACGTGAGAACGACTGCGCATTGTTCCCATTGGTCATTCTGCATGCGTTATCAGCTCTATCAATCCTAATACTCTGGCCTGCATTGTGTTGGACTGCTCCGTTTATTTAGATTCAGCTGCTAACAATGAAAACACTGCCTCTCTCCAAACCGGGGCACAAACATAGGGAAAGCAATAATAATAATACTGATGGAGGCAGAAAAGTGAACATATAAATAGTAAGGGGAAGTAACGGACTGGCTGTGGGGGCGGAGGGAGCAGAGAGTAAACAGACAAAACTATGAATGATGAAATGAACAATTGATTTGAGGTACCTGGCAGAGCGACAGCAGTCAGTCTCTTCTACCTTGCATTGGCATGTGAGGCTCATTCTGGCCAAGCGTGTGTGTGTGTGTGTTTACTCTCTGGGGTGAGAGTGTTTGTGACAGGTGAGAGCTGATCTCAGTTTGATGAAAGTGAATTAGCTGTGTTGTGGTTGGCTGATGTAACTGGAGCGCAAAGTAAAGGCTTTTCACACACCGCCCAAATGAGCCTCTTTAATCAACCGCTGCCGAACCGCACGCGGGGGGAAAAAAAAAGAAAAAAAATCCTGACACACACTTTGCACACTTTCCGAAAATCAAGCAGAGACGAAGAGTGATGGTTTGGAAATGTGTGTATTAAACGTAGCCCCATTGGAGCTCTTCCACTGCACACAAAAATGTGTTAATCCCTCTCACCTGCCAGAGCGTCCTGGGCCTCAAAGAACGTACTGAGACCTCCTTTCACATAGGCCAGACTCCCCTCATTCTTCTTCGTGGCCTGTTTCTTCAGATTACTGGCTGCGATCTTCAACTGCTCAAAACTGAGGAGACATAAACACCATGACAGTCGGTTTAGTTGATGTGATGTGGAAACAGGTATCGCAAAAAAATATTCACAAGGTCAGTCTAAAAAGACTTGACCTGAATTTTTTTCCTTTGTTTGTCAACACAAATTTATTACAGCATGAAACACAAAATTCCTGTTTCTTTATTAAAGCCACGCACCATAACACTTGAGAAATTGAACAGAATTTATTTTTTTAAAAATAAACAAACGTAACGATAAGTAGAAGAAAAAAATTCATAGAAACTTATTCACAATGAATAAGATATCACAAAAAAGAGGATGCATTTGTTTTGGGTTTTTTTCAGCTACAAATGTCTCCAGAGGAAACACTTCCAGAATTGAATTTAGACCGTATATCAAATAAAAATCTAAAATCCAATTACTTTGAAATACTGCACTAAAACAGACCAGCAATGTAACTGTACAATATCCAATTAATTATCTCATGAATTAACCGTTCAGATATGTTCTTACTAGAAACAAAGTTAAGGCCAATTCTTGACACACCCCACACACACACACATTCAGTGACTAAAATAAAAACTTTTGGACACACGTTTGTGGTCAGTGTGAGTACGTGTGTCTGTGTGTCAATGTCCTGAGTGAGGTTTCCTCCTCAGGAAGAAACAGTCACCCAGTGAGGTCCAAACAGAGGCCCCTGGTCAGGCTGGATCCTGGGGTCTGGGTTACTGGAAGGCTAAGCAGGGGGAGAGGAAGTCAGGAGAGTCCAAAATAACTCTCATCTGCTCTGACATGACAGTCAGCTGGATTCAAGGTTTTTGGGTCAGTCTCTACACACCTAAATGTACTCTGATCAGATTCAGTGGAGGGTCAGTCTAAAAACACACAACACAAATTCACCATTTTTTATGCATGTTCTATTGCTTTTTGTAGCGTCCCTGCGGTCATATTAGATTCTGTCACTGATAAGGCATATATTGTCATATGCTGTTCAAGATAAATGGACAACAAACAGACAATAGGTTGCTCCACTTGCACAAGTAAAACACCAAATTACATGAAAGGCAGCACTATTACTGTTACAGACCATCACTGGCTTTGAAATAATGATTAATGGCCGATATTTTCCTTTATGAAGACTTTTCATACGTTGTGATATCTGAAGTATGCATTGAAGTATGCATTTTTTCAAATTCTGAAACTTTATCATCCGTTTGTCAACCTCAGTACTCAATCAAAAATTTGGAAATGAAATGGTTGGAAAAATATGCAGTTGGGCCGACTTAACATTTTCAAACACATATCCTCTATAAACATTGCCACGTCTCTGACTAAATAAGAAGGGAGTCCTCTCCTTCAGTTATCTCGCATATACTTTGGAAACTACCTGAACACCTCACTCAAACGCAACTGTTCTGGTTTCATGGGAAGATCAGACTGGTTTAGGCTCGTCTTGGTGCACGTCACTTCCATTCTTGGGGTCCATCTTATTTTAAGACTTATTATTATTATGTCTTAACTTGTTTATTATTTATTGCCCCTTGTATCATCAGGTTTTTATCATGCTCTTAAAAGGTTTTAAATTGGAATTTTAGCAATGCATGATTACTTTTATTTTAGTCTGTGTTAAGCATGATCAGTGAACCACTGGGAGGGCCTGCCAATGTATTTGGGCTGTGCTGTTTTTAATTTGCCTTCTGTATGTGTCCTGGGTTTTTATACTCTCTTGTGTATAACTTTTGAGGTGAACTCTGCAGAATGCAGAACAAATCTACCTACAGGTACCAATAAACTCACCTCAACCTTGGTATACGGTATAGATATGCCTGTATGTCTATAAAGATATAAGTGCCTTCTTAACTTCCTAAAGTACTAAAACAGATGTAGGACAAAATGGCAAGTCTACACTAAAATGGAACAGCATAGTCTCAGTCATCATCTCGTCCACTGTTATGTTTATAACAAATGTTGATTTCCAAATGATCTCACTTACTGTGTGTCAATGTCGTACTCAGGAAGGGGCTGCAAATTTCTGCTTCCAATGACACACCCTACCACACTTACTGTTGACATGAAGGTAGCAGATAAAGAACAGAGGAACGTTCCAAAATTTGTGTGTGAGTGGAGCAGATGCTGACAGGAAAAGAATCTGCTTACTTTGTCTTCTTCACCTGCAAAGAGCACTTGTTTAACAAACTAGCTCAGCAAGATCATAATCAACTCACCTGGTGCCTGAGTGGTTTTCTATGAGGTACCAGGTCGCAGAAAAGTTCTCACTGGTGAAGTCTCCACTCATTCCTGGAAACGTCAGCTCCATGTCCTTCTGTGGGATTTTGCCTCTGAGACAGGATATGCAAACAAAGAATACAGAAGAAATGTAGGACGTAGGGAATTAAAAGAAAATAAACCTTAATTTATGTTACACATATATTTACTCAGCGGACAAACAACAATTATCTCACTCTGGAGTACAAACTGTGGCAACAATGAAGCAAAGAAAAACTGAATGTGCATTATTGGCAAAGTGCAAGTGAGTAAAGTTCGATGAAAGAATGCAACTATATAAATTATGAGACGTGAATTGACAGTGATGTTAGCGTTACGTTTGCCACCAGGGGGCAGAGTAAAGCCAAAAAACACCCCAGCTGGGAGAGCTTGGCGTGGGAAGTGCAGTGTGTGACGCCTGGGTGCCCCCAGAGGACCCAGTACTCATTAAGAAAGCTTGATCTCTTCTAATGACCCGTGGCCAACACAAACCAAACCCCCACCACACCACCACCACCCACTCTGCAGTTACACACATGTGTAGAAAAGCCAACACACAGATACTGTACAGGAAAAGGCTGTGTGAAAATCAATACAGAAGAATACAGCACTGAGCAGACAGACACTGACTGTATTGAACAGTACAGACTCAATACAAATACTTATGCACGTGGGCACAAAGCTGGCATAACATCTAAACTATACTATCCAAGGATTCAGTAAGGTTTCAGTAAATTCAATTCAGGGCTCGTTTAATCCTCCTGTAACACCATTAGGAATACAAATAGAGACCTTTTTAGCATCCTGTCATCCTTAGGTGACTTCAGTGATGTTCTAAATGTGACTACAGAACAACACTGAGTGACGGCCGAAATGGTCTGATGCCATTTCTTATAATCAACTGCTGAATTTGACTGTTTTCTTGCATCAGCAAATTTAACCAATGTTTAACACTTGTGAAAATCAAATTTTAACATTTTCAAGTTTCAAAAATAGAGAAAAAAAATAATTGGGAACTTATAACAAATCTATATATTAAATCAACATTCTGGTAAACTGGACATTTAAGTATGACTACCAAATCTACTAAAATCTGCACATGCTTGTGCGTTTAGGTAAATTGTCTTTTATGCTGGGGGTCAGACATCTGTTGACATTAGCTGACCACATTACTATACTAACAGTGTGTTGCACAACACACTGTTGCAATAGTATAGAATCCTGCTACGATAACCAGTCATGCGATCCATGCGTTTTAATGTTTTACTCAGAGGTATAGCTTTAGGGGAAAGGTTCTGTTTGAGGGAAGTACATATGAAGTACATATAGTACCATGTTGTGCAGTTATGACAAATAAGAAGCAAGTAAAAACTTAACAGTTTACACTTATTATGTCTTTGGACACATTAGACATTTGTATTTTAAATAGCCTACAGCTGAAGGACCAAACACATATACAACAGTCAAAGAAGTGATGCTTGTGACAGAACTAAGGAGCACCTCCTTCAAGGTATTCATTTGTTCATATTAAAAACCTGTGTGTGTGACAGATCAAATCCAACTTTTAAGGTGCACGGACAATGTAAATAACGCATTATGTTCAGAGTCTAGCAGTTTCAACTTTGCACCGGATGCTTAATGTAACTCTGTGGGGCCAGTGAATGGTTCAGCATGTTTATGGGGGTCTTGTCTGTGGCCACGAGCGGTCACTTGCCCTCGGCCCCTCTAAACCAAACAAACACTAAGCCAGAAATGCCAGAACCTGACAACACAAACTATACATTACAACTCCTCTGCTCTTGCCAGGCGCGTGGGAGGCCGCAGTATTCTGCCCGCTTTGAGGCAGCTTATAGATTTGTATGTGGGTCGCTGCTTCACCTCCTCCATAAACCCCTTCTGTCGTTGTCTTCTCTGACTTAAACACAATTATTCTGTTTCCACTCCCTGTGTGCAGCGGTTACAGGCTGTTCAGCCATTGCTGTGTTGGCATAATATTTCAAACGCCTGCATATGGGGAGAGTTTGTTTCTGTTTAGGGATGTAAACCATGACTCAATGACTAGAGTGCATGTGTTTATGGCTGTGTGATTGTGTTGAGTGATTTTTGTGTGTTGTATTTGTAATTTTTTTTTCCCTTCTAATGCATACTTGTCTATGTCGATGCCCAGTGGATTGCTGGGTCGCAGGGAGAGGGGGGAGATGCCTTTGTTGCGGTCGGTCCTCATGTCATAGTAGTTCATCTCATCCACCCACACGGCAGACTGGTCCAGGATACCTGCAGGACAGGGCGGGACAGGCAGGTCACACATCAATGAGCTCTACAACATGTCCCAGATGTTTCTCTCAGACACACACACACACACACACACACACAGATCCAATGCCTCAGACAGAAAAGAACAGCAGTAAAAAAAACTGCCAGTACCCACTGGCTAAATAACCCATTACACATTATCTTCATTACATAATAGTTGTATTCTGTCCATTTAAGATAAGATAGTGTTGTGTGTTTCAACATTTGGTCACTCTGCTCCTACTCCACTGGGACCTGTGGTAGCTCACAGCTCAACTGCGCAACATTTCTTTCACAAATGCAACACCAAGTATGTGTTGAACCACATATTCATTTTTTTTTGTAATCCACATATTTTCTATTTGAGTTTGTCTTTCTCGCTCCTCTCCTGACCATCTTGTTGCTCCAGATCCAAGGTTTGTTGGTTTTCCTGAGGTTTATCCCTTTTTCCACATAGACTTCTGGTGGATTCTTTCCATTTTAGAATTGAGGCTTTTAAAGAACAAATTGCAGTCCTCGAGGACAAACATGCAATCCGGGCCTAAATAAACTCTTCAATAAATGTACAATTTACAAATATTAATAACAAAATAATATGTCAGTAAAATGAGTAAACTATTTTGATATTTCATTTTCAGAGGATTTGCCATTCTCTTAAATGATCACTACTTTATTATGCTTTAATGTACTGAATGAATAATTTTCTTTGAACTGTTGACTGGGAAAAAAAACAACTATTTGATGACATGACCATGGGGCCTGCAATACTGAAACAGGCGATTTTCACACTTTGAGTCATTTTATAGACCATGGCCAGGCTATAAAACAGGTGATTAAATATATGTAATTCACAGCTTGTTCAGAACAAGGTATTACTGTTGACTTGACTTATTTCCTCCTTTTGGAATAACTGTCACCTTCACGTTCCTATCCTAAAACAACTTATTTATGTGTTGAATATGCAACCACTTGTTTTATGTTTGTTTGTGTTACAACAGCTTAGGTCTAGTGGATGAATGTGTGTATGAGGGTGACTGAGGTGTCTGCATTTATATTTATGATATGTAATGCAGTTTCATTTGGATGTGTTTCATAACTTTTTAATGCTGTTATTTTCTATATTAATGGCTTGTCATGTCAATAAACTTCAAAACATATGTTATTTCTAGCTCACCTCATGTTTATTCTTCTTTCCAAGTACTTGTTTTAATTAAATTTATTCAATGTGTATCTTTGCATTTCATCATAACATTTGACCGTAGTAGCCATCTCTGTTAAACCATTTATGACCAATAATAAAACCAAACTGAAATAACTTTCATCTTCCCCAAGGTAAATAAATGCGTTGATCTTTGTAATCCTCACCGATCCGCTCTGGCCTGAGCAGCTTAAAGGAAACAGTGGAGGTGCCGAGACCTCCGGATTTGGTTGTGACGATAATTTCTCCCTTGTCGTCTTTAGCGGGACCAACTCGGCAGACTATCTTACTAGCCGACATCCACTCGGCCGTCAGCAGGCAGTTGTGGCCGCATATTGACAGACCTGAGACAGAAGAAAGAGGGGGGGAAAGTAAAAGTATTAAGAGACGCGGACAAATAAACTGAGCACTGACACATAGACAGACAATGGGAAACAAGGAGCACTCAATCACAAACAGAATTGGCATCTTTCAGCAAGTTTAGTCAACCTGTCACCAGGGGTCAGAGTTCAAGTTGGGGTCATGATGGGTGTGGGTGGCCATGACCTTCCTTCCTCTCACTCAGCCAGAGCTCAGTGTGTGTCACTTGTGCGCTAAGTGGCTCATTACTGGCACACAGTGCACTCTGCCCCTACATCTGTCGTCCTCTTTTAAACCCTCTTGAAAACTATTTGGACACTCGAAGAAAGAGGCGCAGATTACTCCACCTAAGAGATTCAGAAACTTTCACGTGTATATAATCAAACATCATAAAAGCCTACGAGAGCCGATCAACAAATAGTCCATAAAAGCGTGAATAATATGGCCATTAGAGCCCCATTTCCTGCCTCTGTTTTCTACTGGCCGCTTTGTTTGAATACATAAGCACTCACACACATTTGTGCATATCTAATTGTATAATTCCAGGCCCCAGGGACATTCATGGTCAGAAATAGACTCGTATCACTGGCCAGAGTGTGGTTTGCCAAATGTGGGAGCAGTGTAAGAGTCTTGTGATGCTGGGAAGAGAGGGATTTGGCAAACCTGAGGGAAAACTATAGGCATAGAAAAAAAAATGAAGCTCAAACATAATAAGAAAAATTTAGATTTTGCCCTTTAAGATGACTGTTCAAAATGGTAATAAAAAGAAAACAATGTCATGGTGATGCATGAGATACATATTAAAGAAAAAGCATCTTAATATTTTAAGAGGTTATGTTTAACCTTATCTATAGGTGTTTTTCTTTATAGACTTCAAATATTAATTATATGTTTGGAAATATGAAGCGTAAAAGGCCAGGTATGGAATTAGGAAATTGTACAAGAGGTTTAAAGATGTTAAACACGTGTACCTTTACTTTTATCATCTTAGCAAATATAATTTATCTAAAAACAAAAGCATTCTGAAGTAACTGTATACCTGCCTGCACACATTGTAGCCTGATAAAATGTAATATTATATTAGGCATTCGTTCAAAAACGCTATTTTAAATTGGATTTTAAACTTCAGATTTTTTTTACTTCTTGCTTAAATGACTAAACTTCCATAAAAAATGCATATTGTGAAAGTCATGAAATTGTTATTCCAGAGAGAAAAAAGAACCCGAGTTCCTCTGTAATTACATATCAAATAAACAAAAACAAACTTTACACCAGCCTGTTTAAAAAATGAGGGCCACTGTGGTTTGTTGACAGATAAGTTAATAAAATCATTTCATATGACTGACACTAAAATATGTCCTCCACACCAGAGAAATTGAATGAGAAAAATAAATGTCTCCCATTCACTTGACAGAAGTGGCTCCACTGCCAACATATTAACACTCATAGTGACCAATTAAGTATTACAATCAATAATCAGACAATGCAAAAAACGGAAAATTACATAATGTCATCTTGTTCATCTACTATTTAAACATATATACTATATATATATATATATATATATATATATACACACTATATGGTGAAATGTTTCTTAAATATATATTTCCTTCACACCCAAAATTAGCTTCTTAACGCACAGCTGCACGTAAAAGACAATGACGCTAAAAAATGAATATTTTTAAAACTTTAAGGACAAATCTGGACCTGTTTCAGCCGGAATTCCATTATAAAAAAATAAAATAAACATAGAAACATTTTCTTTATTGGGACAGAGCGGTGTGTGTGGGTAGCTTTGTGGTTATAAATGTGTTACCGATGAGGTCGGTTGAGCCAGTGCCCAGGTTTTCTCCACGGATGGTAACCTTGGTCCACGCCGCACCCTCTTTGGGCGAGATGCCCGTGACCAGTGGAGGCTGACGGGCACGAGACATGACGGCTTGATGCTGATGGGAACAACAGGTCGATTAGCAGCTAAATAAAGAGAATAACAGAGATGTAATTATCAGGAGGTGTTCTGTTACACATTATATTCACTGTTACACATGGCAGTCAGTGGAGACTCTGCATCCTTCTTTTTCTCAATTCATTTACTTTCCATTTTTCTGACTAAACAATATTTTAAAAAGTAGAACATTTAAATATATTTAGCAGCTGGTCGAAGCTGGTTATTATTCACCCCAACTTTCCCTACTTTTTTTTTTTTTTATTGTAACACTGATTTTCCACACAGAAACTTTACAGTGCAAATCTTACAGCTTTTATTTTAAGCTCATCATCTGAAAATACACTCAAAGTGTTTTCATAACACAAAATATATTAACGTATTTAACATAATGTGGTAAAATCAAAGAGTCAGTTTCGAAACTTTGGTGTTATGTTTCATCGCCTGGGTATTTCTCAAAGACATGCATGAAAATAAACCCTTTTTAGGTTAAATCGGCTGTGTGTACGGACAACGATGAAGTTTAGTCCAAAATGACGTTTTTCGAAATTTGATAGTCTCTGAGCAATTTGGTCAGCACCACAAAGGTACGTAAACTCAGAGCCTCTTTCCTGCAGTTACTCATATACAGGTTAATAAGCTATAAGTGTCTTAAATATTATTCATCAAAACAAAAACAAAAAAAGAGAAAATTAAGACAGTAGCACATAGCACTAAAATCCAAGCTAACACATAAGGTCTTTAAATCAATAAAATAAATCAGAATAAATGAATAGGTTAATCACCATCTGATATAATACTGAAGCGCAATATTTAAAGAATCACCACCTATTTAACATATATAAGACAACACTGAAACACGAGCACACAGCAGTGTTAATTTCCCACCCTGTAGGTCTGAGAGATGTATGCATTTGCAGCAGTTATCTCTCAGATAATAGGAAAAATAGAGAAGGGAGCCAAGAATGAAGGAGCAGACAGAGAGCAGGGAGGAAAGAAGAATGTAAACCTCACAGCGAAGGATAAATAAACCTGGCCTCCCCAATCATTCCACATAAGCCCACACAATACAGTAAAGATTATGGTACCAAAGAAGGAGCACCCATGCAAATCAGTTCACGTTGGGGCTGAGTAAAAGGGAGAGAGAGAGAGAGAGAGAGAGAGAGAGCGAGAAATGAAAAAAATGAAAGGGATGTATTTCAACAGCACAGATGTTTGCTAATAAATTACTGCCAGGTCTACAGAAAAAGGCTGACCAATCTGGACTCTCGGAGACGGCCCCGGCCAGGTTTCCGCCCTTTTACTCTGCAGCCAAAACACGTTCTCCGCAAACAATGCAGGAGTTCACACGGACCAGACCTGTAAAGGGGTTCGTGTTGATAAGCGTCTGTTCAATTAGACGTTTACACATTAGGAGGAGGCAAACAAACGACAGGCAAGAAGACGGTCGAAAGCCGACGGCCAAGGAAATGAAAAGTGACAGTCATTAGTTGGGTTGTTAGCAAGACTTACTATTAAATACACACGCAAGGGCCATATTGAGGTTTTTTTAAAGCAATTATGCACTTAGAAATAATTACAAAATCCAAAATACGAATTATTTCTGCTATAAAATTACCTTTAATAGTTGCTGTTCGTATTAATCATAATCAAAACCTCAGAGGTAGGCCTTCAGTTTGACACTTTTGTTTGAGCAGAAGCCAAAGATAATAAATTGACCCTCGCATAAACCAGTAAACACCAGCAAATTACCTCACTTTT
>JAPTHA010000019.1:9702939-9716184 GCA_029814585.1 Gymnapogon annona | reverse complement strand
ATGTCTCACACACACACACACACAAACACACACACACACACACACACACACACACACACACACACACACACACACACACACCGAGACTGTAAATCAGAACAGGTGCTGAACAGGAGAATAGGAGGAGGGAGTGGTGAAGGAGGGGGGCTTTAGGTTAAAACCATAATTATGGGCTTTGTGTTATTTTTAGGGTTGCAGTCAGAGAACGAGCAAATAGAACAAAAACAATATCAGAAACTCCCGCAGCACTTAAGCCGCAGACAAACATGTCGTCCTCAGCTTCTGTCCAAAGTGTAAGAGCAGCGTCAGGACTGAATCATCAGACCTAAGCCCCCCAAAAACCAAACCTGGTACTAAATAAAAGACAGGAAATCAATATTATCTTTGTTTATGAGCGTGAAGGGAACCCCCTTGTACATGGTGATCCCTGTGCTATTGATATCAGTCAAAACAACATTTGAGAAGAACCAGCTTTTTTAGTAGCGCACACACTCACATACACACTCAAGTGCACAGGCCAAACCTCAAACTGCTCAACATACACGCGATGGCATACTCTCAACAATGACTCACCACTATTACCTGACACTACTAAGCATTGTGAAACACTAGCAGGGTTACCCTCGGAGTAACACACTGTCAGTCACTGTTTCCTCATATTTCATACTAATCCTTTTCTCAGACAAACACAGGCATGCAGCTAATGGCACAAAGTATGTTTGGACATGTTGAGTGAATGACCAGGCTGCGTGTGACAGGCGATCTGTCACGCTCACTGTAAATATAAACCTTCGCTCTGTGCATATAGACCCTTCACAATAACTCGGGTCAGAGTGATAAGATACAAGACAGGGTCCTCCTTACGCCCAATGACAGAGTCAGAGTTCAAGGTCATTCTCCAAACATGCCTGACCTCCGATAATGAAGGCCACAAAAGACGAGGGTTATGTAAAGTCCTATCTAAACATTGCATAAAGCGGAGGCGTCTGCCGTTGTTGATGTGATCCTTCACCTGCCTCTGAGACAAGGGACGGACTCGTCATGTGACCTGCACGTGTAGGTGTGAGGAATGTGCTTTTCTTTGAGCAGTTTTTGGTGTGGCCCTCAGCTCTAAGACCTGCATCTGTCTGGAGCAGCTCACAATATAAACTACCGAAAAGATCTAGACTAGTGATTACATTAAATCAGATAATTTGGCAATAAGGAAACAAAGGTCAAACACAGGTTCATATCCATATTCACCCTCATGTAATGGAGCATCAGTGGAATACTGGCTCCTTATTGGTTCATATGATGCCTGATTCCGCACGACCCTATACTACAAGTACTAGTCCAGCAGTTTACATCTTACTGACTAGATGTGGACAGTGACCATTTTACTCTGACGTAAATCTAAGACAGTATTTTTTGACAACCTATTATATCATATTTCCACCGAGGGTTCACACAGCGCGGTTCATGTTGGTTCACGCTGTGTTTCCACTGCATGCACGGTCTGGACATAGTTAGTGGTATAACAGAGTAATGTAAACATGGAGCGACATTCATGACTTCAGCATAACAGGAGCTATGACCAAGACAGAAATGCCAGAGGAGGAAACTGTACGTCTGCAAAGGTTTAAGTTCTCGTTGTCCACATACAAGAACTTTTCTAAATTTTTGAATGCATTTGGTTAGACTTCAGTTCTGTGGTCAGGTTATCGCCATAAAATGTTGTGCTCGCTGTAATATTTTCAGGGTTTTACTGCTTGCATTGATCGATGTCCAGAGTTGCAATATAATGAAAAAAGCTCATGTACTTACACAGTGATGATTCTGAATGAAGGTTCTGATTCAATCTGTGACTTTACATCACGATAAGAATCTGTGGAATGAAATGAAACCAGATATGATATCTGATGAAACATAGAAGACAGCATTCCCAAGCAGCTGATAAAAACAAAAAGGCAAAAAATATTTTCAATCACATCCAAAGAAAGAAATGGCAGTTGAGTAATACTGGCATTTCATGATACATAAAGCATACATTTATTCTATCATGTACATATTTCTACTCATCACCTAACCTCAGGTGTTGTGATGTCATAACACTAACCTGAACACATATTCTCTTAATTCTAAAATGTTTCAAGGTTTATACCTTCCTTTTTTTAAATGTGAACATCCCCTCAATTGCCAAATATGCTTTACTTTGAACTGTGTTGCAATAACAATTCAATTCAGTTAAATCGAGTTAAACTGAGTTCAGTTGACATGACTAAAATTTCATTTAATTATATTTTAGTTGTATAGTGCATGATTATCCAAATGCACAGTGCAACTTTAAGCCATGGTCTTCAAACCTCTATGTCCAGAAATAAACAAACTAATCACTCAGTCTCCAGCAAAGTGACACCACATAATTTGTGAGACTTCTGTATGGTAAAATAATGTTGATGTCTGAACATTTAATTAAAAAATGTGATTTAAGCTTTTGCAATGTATTTACTGTGCATAGTTATTTTATGATACCAATGAAAATGCTATTTATTGGACAGTAGTAGCTCTTATACTGTGTGCAAAGTATGCATGTTTCCTGAATTAAATGTTTTTTTAAAATCAACATTATATCAGTATTATACTATTTTAACTTCTCATGGCACCGATGGCACACTTGTCAGATGCTCACAATTCCATCTTTTGTTTATTTTCTGCCAAAAAAAACCCCTTCCACCTCAGTTTCACTGGAGGTAGAGAAGATTCCATTGTTCTTTTTTTTTTTCATGGTTTGGTTTTGGTGTCGCAAAACATAACAAGACTTGGTTTAATCCTGTAAAAGTCCGCACTGATGTGACGCATTAACATTTAAAAACAAATCCCCTCTTTTCCTAACACTAAGCGAAGCACTTTGAATGCATTAATCTAAACACCTTCAGGAGAGGGGATGCAAATTGTTCACTGGTGGAAAAGTCCTGGATTAAGTAACATGTGCCATCCACCTTAAACACCTCCAGCCTGGACCGGAAAAGGGCATAGATGCTTCAAAGAAAAACTGCATTGAAATAACACACATACCTTGTTTACAGAAATGTAGAATTAATAACATTTTATTCTCATTATCGCTTTTCCGTATTTAATAAATTAAAAATTGAAATGTATGAATTGCTATTGAAATCATGCATTGTGACCACGCCAATGCTTTCATATTATGGTGCAGTTATGACTTAGTGCCTGACAGTTAAAAACACTCTGAATTAGACCCTCAGAGCAGCAACGGTTCAGACATAAAGAGGAGATTGGAGTCTGTGATTGCAGCGGCCAGGCTCTGGAAGTGGCGCTGGGTCCGCTCGCTTACATATGGACCACCTGGGTGATCTGTTTATGGAAGCCATCCCTGCTTCTGGCCCTGAGCGCATTCAAGCTATTCATGCCTGCTTTGTTTAAAGAAAGACAATTTATAAAGTCTACTGCACAAACAGTATGCAGATTAAAAACAGAGTGACTCGTCCAGTGGGATCTGAACACAGACCAGCTCGTTCCTACAACGGCCACCATTAAAGGTTTATTCCACTGTTTTGGATTAACATCACTAGTTTGGCAGATTACATATAAGAGAATCCTCCTAAATCTCTAGAAATCTCAGAAAATTATTCCATGCTCCAAGACGAGGAATCTTTAATTCCACTCATCCAAGAGCCAAAATTCTTCTGTGTATACAACCATTGGGAAGCAGACGTTAAACTATAGATTCTTTTTTTGGAAGACATTCTTACAAAATGTACATTATGTTTAGCAGCTTATGTCTGTATGTACAGATTCCTGAAAATATATATTTTAAACTTATAAATATGAATACATACTGTAAAAGTTTAAGCCATCCTCAAAAATCCTGACATTAATAGGAATGATATTATAGATTTTATAATAACACTGTTTAAACTAGACTTTTGCTGTGAATAACAAACTGAATGGAGAATACAAGTAGGACAGTGAGAAGAAAAAGACACAAAATGTAACGTGCCAGTCTCAGGCAGTAGACTCAGATGCGGATTTCTCAAGTTTCAAAATAAAAGTCTTTATTTTTAAGTTCCAGTGGAACATACAAATCTTATCAACTATACTTCTCTTAATCTATTTTACTTGTCTCTAACAAAAACGCCATAGAAAAAACAGGAATAATCTTAACTATAATTAAACTCAAAAATCCACAACGGGAAAATAATAATTCAAAGGTTAAATCAAAACCACTCTTATGAGCTTGTGAAGGCTCTCAGTCGTACAGGAAAAATCCATCGTAGCAAGGGTTTCTTCTGTCGTCATCTGTACTTGTACAGACATACTGTACATCTGTATTTGTACATCTGTACTTGTAGGTCTGTACAGACCTACAAGTACAGATGACGACAGAAGAAACCCTTGCTACCACTCTTATGAGGGAAAAACGGGAATCTAGATAATCAACAAAAAGTGCTCATACGAGGAATAATCTAAAGAATTTACACAGAACATGGAACACACACAAGACTATACTATACAATACAAAATTCAAGACTAGGGAACTACACTTCTTACACAAAGGGCTTGGAATCAGGACAGGAATGGCAAGACAACGTGGAAAGCTGAAGCAAATGCACACAACAGTCCGACGACACAGGGAAGTAGACGCAGACCTTTTATACATGAGGGAAAAGGGCAGGTGGAAACACTTGGGGGTGATGATGACGAGACACAGGTGCGTGGGGATCTGGGGTGAAGCTGGACACACTAGGATGCACACAGACAAGACAGGAACTTAACCAAAATAAAAGCATAAACGACGACACAACAGACAGCTTCACAAGGCACGAACATCACACAAAAAAGGTAAATTACATGCTCTTTCCTGTTTCTGTCATAGTAGTTGCATTCTAAATACACAAATACATGCACATTTGTAAAGGCAATATACATCCAAATGACATGCCTTCACATTTTTTCTGAATATGTTACTGACAGATCTGTTAAATATGAGTATTTATGTGAATGTGTGGGTGTTTAATACTGATTTTTGTCTCTCACGCAGAAGATAAAATGAGAAAAGCAGAAAAAGTACATAGAGGCATTTTTATTGCTACACTGCTCCACCTGTGCACAGTATGTAATGTTATTAATGGTTAATTGTGTAAACGTAGGGGTCAAAGGTTAACACCAACATCTTCACAACTGCAATAAAAAGAAGAATAAAAGGTGGAATATAGAAAATACCAGCAGAGGTCAGGGTTCATCATTATAGTAAATGATTCGTATCTAACATATGGTACTTTTATCATCTGTGCTACTGGATATATAATTGTAGAGCTATCAGAAAATATCAACCTCAACTAATTTAAACATTGTGTAACATGTGTGTTTCACTGTGAAATATGGCCCAACATATGTCTGATTGTCTCTTGTTTTATTCTACCAGATCAATGGGGAAGCTGTAAAATGATAACAGTTGTTCCAATGTCTTTATGACTTGGAAATCTTCATGCTGTTATCCTTCTGATAACTTTGATGGTATAACAACCTTATGTATTCTGTACAAAGCTATAACATCATAATTCATGTCAAACGACTCGTCAGTGATGAATATGTTCCTGATCTAGTCTATATATGAAAAATGTTGGAAAAATAATTGTATTATGAAAATACAAATTAATAATAAGGGAAATCCAAAAAGAATGGAGTGGAGAAAGAAAACACACTTGTACTCAATGGATGGTGTTTTGTCGTGTTCATGAATTGGGTGACGTGTATTGACAAAATACATATATATGATAGAAACCAGAGGATGCATAACTGAGTCACAAGGATGTTCTCAAGCTGAGCTGCAAACACGAGACTGAGTGGACTTGACTGCACCACTCAAAATATAACTGCAGAACTCTCAGAAAATATCAACCTCTGCTAATTTTAACAGCATTGTGCAGTTTCCTGATTGGTGGAAACAGCTGGTGTTGGGTCTGGATTCCATCCTGATCATAGGATGAAGAGCTTTTTCGACATTTGGCCCAAACACTTTGAGTTAGTAATTTATTTACAATCAACAGATTGTTGTATTTCTTCAGAAAGTATTAATCCATCGGCAAAAGAACCCCCCCCCCCCCACACACACACACACACACACACCACCACCACACCATTTCCAATTCCATACACTGTGACATGTCCTACATTTTGAGATGTAAACAACAACAAAAATCTGTGACCTCTATATTCCTTTACTTTTAACTATAGCCTATACTTATTTAACCCTAGGAATTTAAAATGTTGAACTAAAAATAAAATATATTTTAATCCATCTCATGCTCAAAATTTACTGTAATCTGTACAAACTATTAAATTAAAAAGCCAATACAATTGTTTATGTCTAAGATTTTGAATCATATCCCCTATTGTTCCACACCAATAAACCTTTTTACTTCACCTATTTGTCTGGATCTTCACTTATCCTGGATAACATTTCTCTCCATGTATTAATGTAAACCTGTGGTGGGTTTCCAGTTGACATCACTGATTTAACAGAGGCGGAGCAGGCGTGACGTGTGTGTGTGCGTTTCGTGCGAGGCCAAAGTGTTTCCACAGGTTAATTTGTAGGGAGCAGCTCCCGCTGTTATCACGCACTGTGGAGCACTTTGTTTTGCTCCTGCTGTGAAAAGTGTTTTCCAGCTTAACCCAAACACAGTCTATAGTAACAGTGATATTATCCACCTGAGCACGCGGGGCCCACCTGCAGGGCTCTGACATGGAGATGTTTTACCTCGTCTGCACGAATGGGCCCGGAGCAGAGGAGGGAGGCGTGGGGACATGTGTGGGAGGGGGAGTGGAGGAGTGTGTGTGTGTGTGTGTGTGTGTGTGTGTGTGTGTGTGTGGTGGGGTGGGGGATGGGACTAAGGATTTTACAAGCTAACACGCATGACGCTGTCAGGGCAGGTCGAGCCTGCAGACTCCCTGACTTTTCATCAGCTAGTTTTTCTTTGCCTTTAACGGCCACACTATAATTAATCAGATGTCTGGGTTGGATAGGCACGCAAGGGTTGGGTTCAAGACCTTTTGTTTGGATAGATGCCTGGTCAGGTGTGTAGCTGTATAAATAGTTACCGCCTGTTTTCTCACAACGCTTTGCAGAGAAAGTTCAATTAGAATGTTGTGGCAGCGACGCATCTCCTGACATGAACGAGCCTCACGGTGCAGCAATTATGGGTTTCTTCTTTTTTAGAATAATTGTTTTAATTTTAAGCAGGCATTGCAGAGGTGCACGTTATCCCACTGGCACATACATCTATTTATATTCCTTCTATAACCTCTGAGTGAACTGGTTAAGCTCTCACCTCAACATGGAATCCACCACTGACACCAAAACGAAACACGAGGAAAATAATCGGATATTTTACTCTAATGGGAAATACACTATGATGCGATTGCTTTAGGACAGGATGTTGATTCAGATATTATCTACATTTCTTTCTTTTTTTACAAAATGGTTTTTAAACACTGCAAAATATATACTTCTTACGTGTTAATTGACAGATGCAAAAGTAGTTAGTACTATTTACAGGGATTAATGAGATGCATTCAATAAATATATAATCCACAAGTGCATTAGGAACATTTAACTTTTGCTTTTGTAACTTTGCTGGTGACAAACACATGGCACCACATTTGGTTATCTATTTCCAAATTGTTATTCCTTTTTAGTCATCTAATAAGACATTGCTCTTCTAGCCCTGTGGTGCCTCAGACTCTGACCCCATAAACATCTCATTCATTCGGGATTTCAACTGTCAAAATAAACAAATTACCTACAGCTAATTGACAATATTCATTGCATTTTTTTTTTTTTGACCTCGTTGTCTTTTCTGAAGTGGAGCCACACTTTGCACTCTTTGTTATAGTCCATCTACTGGTGTGACATTAGCCAGGTAGGTCAGTTCGTACCACGAAAAAGAAAATAATTATCACATGTATAAAACATATCCATGCAGACAGGTATTGAGCTTTTGTTTGGCACAATGGGGAATCAAAAATGAGAAGTGAAAGTATAAGGAAATATACTTTCACTTCTCATTTTTGATTCCCATACACCTGCCCAGTACATGGCATTTTTATTGGTTCTAACTGTGAGGGTGCAACAGGCGGCCCTATTGCCACATTTTTTGTTTCAATGAAAGTTAACACTGAAGTTAATGCCGTCATTTGTGTCAGTCATAGAATCTGAAGGGGATTTTGTTTTCTCTTTTGTTTTGAGATATTTTCATGTGTCCAAATTCTTAATCCTCTCAATGCCAGTACTCAGGTGTTGTTGTTTCTCCCCTCCTCTCCATCCACCTGGCCGTCCCAATGGCCGAACCTGTTTCTCTGGCATGCAAGGGGGAGTGAATGTTATGATGCATTCCCAATCCACTATAATGGAACAAGAGAAATTAGAGAATCTGCCCAAAAAAACTCCACAGAGAACATTAACTATATATGACATGTGACATGAATTCATCCAGACTGAAAACATTTTTTTAAACATTATATCACATTAATCTCAAATTAATTTCCCAATATATATACTCCCTGCAATAATGTGTGACACTCTTTCAACAGTTCATGTAAATTCATTCTTCCATGCATCCATTCTGCTTAGTCATAGATAATACGGAGGAAGATGGATTAATGAGGGAATTAACAGTTGAATTGGCATTAATTGTTGACACTGCAGGGTCAGAACCTGGAGAGATTGACGAAGAAATTCAGAAAGAGCAGCAGATATCTAAAAAGAGCAGTTATTTAACAAAGTACACTCATTTTAAGATCTGAACTTTGACCATAAAAAAGAAAAACAAAACACACATTTATTCCACTTAAATTCCTTTTCAATAACTCTAATGTCTAATGGCACAAAATGAAAAGCTATGGGATAAAATATTTCTTAGTTTGTGTATATTGATGGTTAACACTGGAAAATAGCAATATATGTAGGAATATTTAGAGCTAGTGGATAGGCCAGTAATTAATTAACCTTAGATATATGCATTCATGGACTTAATGTCGATAGAAATAGGTTAAATATACATTAGAAATCTTAAAGGATTATTATGTAGAATTTTACCTGTTTGTCATTTCACCATTTTATTCATAGAAATAATTCCTAATTATGGTGATGTTTCATTGTGGGGATGTTACACGTTTTGTACCCAGGTCTCACTGCCACAGTCTGATGAAATGAAGATTAAGAACTGGAGATCAAGAGCCACGCAAGTCCTCGATTGACAAATACATTAATTAGTTTTTGCAAGTTTTTCTTAAATTCGCCCATATCCAAGATGTAACAGCTTACCGTGTGTCACCCTGTCCTCCAGTTAGTATAATCTGATGGGTTGGACACCAGATGGATGCTGAGGTTTGCCGTGCAGGTTTGCTCAGCAGCTACTGTTTGCACCGGGTGATCAATGCTGGACACATTACAACCCGTGGCCAGCTGGAGGAGATTAGACCTTATTTCCAATCAAACTTCCGATCCTTAATATTGTTCATTTGTGAATTATCACCCGATCAATATCTAATAGCAGTTAACACAAACAGTAACATCTGGTCCAGAGCAGAGGCCTGGGTTTCTAATTACCCGCGCACTGAGCCTTGTAATGTCTACAGCAGCAAAGAAAAGACCAACCCAGACTTCTATGGCAAGGTTTTTATGCTGCGTTTAGAAAAAAAAAAGTGTTTATGGGGAACTTAGATCATGTATGAGGGACCTTCACAAAGTTCATGTATAAAGAACATGGTTTAAATCGAGGGACCCTCCAGTATCATCACAACACTAAATGAGACAGTGATGATACAGTGAAATGATATGGTGTCTGTGAACTGCGGAACCCGAGACGATGCCGAGCAGCAATGAAAGTACTCTGGAGGCCCGTAGTGGAACAACACCTGACTAATGCACCTCTCATGACAGACAAAACACCCACTGACATCTGCCTTTCATCTGTGGTGTGAAAGGCTGCAATCTAGAGTCATGCTTCATCAGCGCTCCAGCATGGATGGAAACACGAAACCCAGATGTAGCGGCATAAAACTATGATACACGTTAAAGTTCTACATAATGGCATAGTACACAGCTGTTTTTTACTCACCAGTAGCGATATTGTTCCTTGTGAAAGACTGGTAAGACAGTGAGGGGGGAGAATTTCGGCCATTTTTTTTTTTTTATTCCTTTGTCGTTCATGCATACTATTGGTTTTGTTTTTAAACACTGTTATTTACCGACAGACTTCTTCATCTTCAACACAACCATGTAGTGTATGTGATCTGCTACAAGCTGAATATTTACATGGTTTATTTTTATGGTCTTCGCATATTTTGCTGATTTGGTCCCTTTCCAGCACCTGACCAGGTGTTTTGTCCAGACCAGAGACTGTAAATCCAAGTATTAGCTGTGACATTAGAACGGCCTCAGCGTAACTGTTCTGTTCTGCTGATATTTGTAACAACATGTATTGTGCTTTATGTTTAGAAATATTATTGAGAAATGCAACAGAACCACACTGTTGTTTAGGAGTGAAGACATATTGTATGTTGACATTGTCCTTTTTATTCTAATGAAACAATTACCAGTAAAGTTATGTATAACGGAACTGATTTGATGCCACCAAATGAAACAATAATAAAGATAAGACATAATAAGTGTATACCAGCAAAAATATATATGGAGATATAGTATATCACGTAGGCTTCATTATGGTTAGACATATAGCATGTTACGCATTATAGTTTAATCTAAAAAAGAAGAAAATAGCAATTTAAAAATACTGAAAAATTACAAATCAACAACCTTAAGAGGTTCGATTGCGTGAGTAATTTACCTACTTATGCATGTGGCAGTCATTTTAATGTGGTCGTTGTAGGATATTTTTTTATGAATTTTTAAGTGTGCTTTGTAAATACATGTGGGGTTTTGGATACAGGTACATTTGTAGTTACGTGTTACATGACACGCAAGCGAAATGTCGTAAATTAAATCAATAAAATTCCTAAGAAAGACCTTCTTAAAACTGTTAATTGCGGTAGCGCATACCTTTGAGAAAATGGTGGGATCTAAATATAACCCACAGACTAATGTTATCAATCAGCAGAGTGTTTGTTGGGGTTGTCAGTGGGACGGCTCCTTGGTAACCGCTCAAATTCACAGCTATGTACGCTGTTAAAGGCCCCGAGCTAGATGTTCCACCTCTCAATCAAAGCGGTAGGAGGAGCGGTTGGGGTTCAGACGGTGCAAAAATAGCGCTGCGGAGCCTCGCGGTAGGTTGAGAGGCAGGCGAAGCATCTCGTGCAAACCACTATGCGTGAGTAGAGTGTTTGGATCCTATTTCAAGTTTAGACAGAAAAGCGCTGAACGGCTGCCAGGTAAACAGTGCAGCACAGGTACTGATTTGGCCCCGTGTTTATGCTTACACAAAAACAGCCTACAGCGCCGCTGAATAGAGGTCGGTCCTATCAGCTGCAGCGATAAAGCGAGGTGTCTATGGCTCCAATCAATCATTGCTCCTTTTTCTTCGCAGCCCTCACTCTGACTACACGCCTCCCAGCTTGACATGCGAGGGGGGGACGGTAGCGTGTGAAGGATGAAATGGACGATAGTGGCAGATAGGGCAGGTCCCGGGCCCCTGGTACCTGCATGACTGTGGTTCATTGACAGGCACGCACCCACAGTAACATTTTACAGACTGGATTAAGAAGTGCACTCCTCCACAGACGTGTGTTTTGAGTACTTGTACCCCGCAGACCATCATCTACTCTCAGTGGTACCATTCAGGGCTCAAGATAATTGGACACAGTAAATGTTATAACTAAGGGCCTCTTCTTCTTCTTTATTATCATTATATTATTATCAGTGTAGCACTTACAGCCTTAGTCAGTGCATTTTCCCATGATAACCTCTCAGAACACTGTAAACCCATTGGTCCAAGACTGCCTTGCATTGTCCTTCTTGACATTTGTCATACTTAAAACAGAAAGGTGTGAGAGTTTGTTTTTAATCCTGGAATTTTTGACTAATGTAACTCAAAACCGATTTGAAAATTATTTCAAGGAAACAATTGTTCTTACTAATACTACTACTTACTACTATTAGCATTAACGGTATTATTATTACCAAACACACCAACTTAAGCTTTTATTTCCTCATGATACCACATTCCATTAAAATTGAGCAACATCTCATACTTTGTCTTTTTTTTTCCTTTTTTTTTTTTTCAAAGAGATTACATGAACAAATGTCATCAGTAATGACCTGGACCACAGTGGATGTGATTGCTGGACTACAGAGGATGGGGATGCCGGACTACACAGATGAAACAGTCGATATGTATCGCCTGCCCAATTAATATCAAGCATCGTCAATAAATATTCAGAGTGAAATTCGTGAAAAAGCGCCCACCAATGTGCCATAGTGGTCTCTGTTGAACAAATATGACACAGTTAACACATGTCTGTCAAATTCTTTGCTGACATGCTAAAAATGTCCCCATAACCGCCTGCCATGATATGTGTATGTAGCCTAGGAGTGAGTGATTTCTTATGCCACTAATGCAATAAAAACATGTCAGTATTATACTGTCTTGGTCACCAGTGGATCAGATCTACATCACAATGAAATAAAGTCATAACACATGAGGGCGTGACTGTAACGTTTACATCACCTGGCAAATAGTTGTTGATGGGATTGGAAAAATGGATGACTATAACATCAATGAGCTGCAGATCTTGTATGTAAAGGTTTTTGTAAAGGTCGCCAAAGTTGCAAGTCGTCACTCAAGGTTAAAGGTTAAAGGTCAGTTCACTTCCAATGGATCCCAACACGTAGGGTAATTAGAATCTAGCATTACCAATAAGTGTTAGCACATGGCACACATTAGGTACAGTGAGCTGACATTGAAGGCACTCTGGGACCAACTCTACATCTTTTTCAGTGTAATTAATGGTACTTACAGGACAGTTAAGCTATATTTACCTGCATGGTGTAACGACAACAGGTAAACTCAACACAGAAAGAGTCCCGTCCAACTGAGAATCAAACCTGGAACGCTGTAGGTGTTAGGGAGGAGTTCATGCACATAGTTGTAAAACCTTAAAAACAAAACAGAAGTAAAGTATTAAACTTAAGTACTAAAGGTGGTATTAAACTGCGGTGGAGGTTGTCAGTAGCACCAGGTTCCTGGGGGTGCACATCACCGACAACCTCGACTGGACCCTTCACAC
>JAPTHA010000019.1:9658818-9673190 GCA_029814585.1 Gymnapogon annona | reverse complement strand
ACACACACACACTGACACACACCGACACACACACACACACACACACACACACACACACACACACACACACACACACACACACGGACAGACATACTGCTTAGAATTACGCACGGTGCAGTGTAAGAGTCCAATACTAAACCGTTGGAGTGCTTGAAGTATTGCTTCTGTCAGGTGTTTATTTATTTCAGTAATTTGTAAATGACGCAGAGCCAGGGGAAAAAAAATAGAAACTGCTGTTATGAAGCAAAAAGTCTCCATTATATCATGAGCTGTTTTCATTTTACAAACATACTGAAATTAACACCAGGACCGTGAAGGTTTTTTACTCGGATGTTTATTTTACAGCTGATTAATTGTCATCAATCGGTTATTCGAGGGGCTGTAAAATAAATAATTACAGCAACAAAAATAATAGTGTTTGGCCTTAAATACATATTAATATTATCAGAGTAATACGTATTAGTGTAAATATTAATAATATTTTAATGCGCCCCCCACTACTACTACTACTTCCATGATAATAATAATAATAATAATAATACAATTTGTCGCATTGTTTTTTTCCCCCGCAATGCACGTGCATTGTTTGTTTTCGTAGACTTAAACCTGTAATTCCTCTGTCTAAATGAGGTTTTAATAAGCGACAGTAAAAATTACACACACACACACACACACACGCACACGCACACTGACACCAGCCATGAGTCAAGTGCATTAAAACTAAAATGTCAACAATACACCTTCCGTAGGAGGCCTTCACGCGCACTTTTACTGCCTTTAAAACCCACTCAAACCCCTCAGAGAAATCTGCGCAATAATTACAAGCATTTAAGGGTGACTTTTTTTTTTTTTTTTTAACAAAAAAGTCTTCAGGTGATTGATGAGACACTCAAGAGGCAGGAAGGAAAATCCAAGCCGAGCTGCGAATCATTTTTCATTATAAGGACAAGACAGGATGAGGTGATGGAGGTCAATGGAGAGGATGTCAACAATGCACTTTAGGAAAAGACGGAGAGAAGTCTGGGTTTAAAGCCTCCTCTGACGCACCTTGACTGGGCCTGTGCGCGCCAGAGGCCGGTGGATGAAGCGCACTGTTATGGCCTGATGCGTAAAAATACAAGAGTCCCAGAGGAGGCGGGAAAACACTACCGACCCGTTTTCTTTCTTTCTTTAAATAGACACCCAAAAGGCCAAATTAAAGAACTATTAGTTGCTTTGAGTTTCTTTCTTGAACCAGTTTCAGTACAAAGTGCCATGAATGTTAAACGCACGTGGATTTAAGGGATCACAGTTGGATTGGAACTTTTTTTTTCCTTTCTTCTTCCCGTCCAGGCACCAGGTGTCTGCAGATGTCTCCATCCACGACGGGCATTTTAAAAGGCGACTCCTGACTCTTTATGAATGCTGCGCGTAAAAACATAAAGCCAGGCGCACTTGCATCCAAACGCCTGGCAGATATACCGGGAGATTTAACGGAAACCATTCAGTTTTCAGAGGAGCGTCTGAATAGGTTTGGGAGATGGAGCAGTTTTTCATTTGACTTTAAAACATGTAGGGCACAGGAGTCGTTTAGTGTTATTTTAATGCGACTGTGGCGACATTACGCATAGATTATTGACAGATTAGAAACAGTGGTGGAGTGGATCTTTAACTTCGTTTTATTGTAATGCACCTTTAAACTTAATCTAAATCTAATCTTTTTTTTTACTTCGATATGTCTTTACAAACGTTACCCCTTTTCAGATAACTATCCATCAGCTCCTGCACATCTCCAAAGGTGTTGGTTTTTTTCCCACTTGTGATAAAACGTAAAATTCAAATACTTTTACTGGATTCGACGTGAAATGCATCGCCACAAATCTAACATAAAAAAAAGCTTTTTTCTAATTTTTAACAGACCTAAGAAGCACAATGATTTCTTGAAATAAAATATGATACGTTAACGTAGATGAAACATATTGTAGTTTATAATTTGGTTAAAATGAGTTCAGCGTGAACATGTGCAATAGGAAAATGCAATTTATCAATATAGCAGCAAAAGATGATCTAAAAGTACATCAATTATTACAAAACACGGACAAGAACAATTTTGCTGCCTGAATAGTTTTACTTTCCACACTATGTGCCTACTACACGTACACTTTTTTATTTTTGGAATGGAGAGCTTTCACATTGGAAATCAGTCCCTTTTTTTATTAAACGCACATGGGCCTTACACACACAACCACACACACACACACACACACACACACACACACACTGGAAACGACAACAATAAGTAAGAACCCAGTGTTTTATCATCCCTAATAGATGGAATCTGCTAAAATCTTAATTTAATATCACAAACCGCATCAGAATATCACGTTACAGTCAGTGTGTGCAGGTATGAGTGTGTGTCAATTTATAACCAAATGTGGCCGTGTGTGAGGTGTGTGTTAGGCCAGTTGTGTCTCTGGGGAATAGAACGAACCCCCTCCGGGTAGAAGCGATGACTGAGATCTCTGCGCTCCGTCTTTAATCCTCTTGGTTCTGGCTCCGACACACACACACACACACACACACTCTTGGGTTTTTTTTTCTGCTCCATCTGTCGCAGAATCAGAATCAATGTCCTCAAGCCTCAAAGTTGAGTCAAGACGCGCCAAAGTAAAGCCTCCGAGCCAGTCACGCTCGTCCATTAAAGAGGGATTAAACACCTACACGTTCAATTAAACGATTTAAATATAGATTTTCTATTATTTCATTGTTATTTGCAGATGGAAGTGTTTCAATAACCGGATCAATTCAAACTCAAGCCTTTAAAATATAAAACCGCTGATGTGGTCGACCCTCAATTGTTTTACGTCAGACAAAATGAGCCCTAAAGAAAATATGAGCTTAAAAGTGCAATTTTATTTTCTCTCTCCATTTCTCCTTTTCTGAAGTGTCCTTAGAGCCCCGACCCCCCCCCCTCCCCTCCCTTACCCCCTCACGTTTAGATTTCAGATATAATTTCCCACCGAATACTCATTTTCGGAAGAAAAAAAAATGGCCACGTTTTCCTTATTTTCACAGACACTGCGGTCATCCCATGACTTTAAATTGACCGTTAAAGCTGCTCAATCTCTTAAATGTTTGTAAAGCTGCATGAAATGTTTTTACTTCTTTGCAGTCCGGGGCCAAATCTTGATGCGTTTCACTTTTATTCGTGCGCCAACGGTTAAACCTGATCATAAGACTTTGCCTAATTGTTGTTTGAGGTCCGCGTGCACCTGTGTGAGGCTGCACCCCCCCCCCCCCCGGGTCAGTGTGTGTGTGTGTGTGTGTGTTTTCTGCTCTCAGTCGGTTTCAGGGGCCAAACAACCTCAGAGCCACATCTGTTTCTAATCGGGAGCGCGCACAGACGCAGCGCTGTCCACGACGATCACAGAGACGCACAGTCCTGTAGGTGTTGTCCCGAAAACCGGCTGAGGCACATCCCCGCCCTCCTCAGACCGCTCACCGAGACCTTCAGGGCTCCAGCAAGTTGAATGTCAAACCGCTTTCACAAATATAATGGGAAGGAGAGTCGCCCAGAATCACACCGACTGACGTTTGACGCGCGACCGGACGCAGAACAATATTTTACTATGCAATTCATAACGTCATAAACCTGGCCAAAACCTAAATTAATTTTTCACGAGAAATCTCAACTACGGGTTATTAAACTCGACTTCAACCAACATTTTAAATATAGTATAAAAGCGACTACAGCTTTAAATCCGATTAATAAAGATTCATTATTCGAATAAATCCGACTTGGTTGCAGATAAGACCCGTGAAAAACGACTTCTATGAGACGTTCAGGGGCCTGTGAGGTTAGCGCGCTTCTAATTTTCTTTCATTTTGGAGAGACAAAAAGTGTTTGAGAGCGGGGGCTCGGGGCTCCTGGCCCGGGGAAAGAGGCACTTCCTGACGAATAAAAGGGCACAGTGTGCTCGCAGAAAGAAAAAAAATGCAAAGAAGAAGCGAATAGAGAGCAAGGAAAGAAACGTCAGGAGCCTAGCGACCTCTGCACAACCTGGGCACCGCTGTGTGTGCGCGCAATTACGCACGCACACACACGAGCCTGGACGCGCACTTTTCACCAACTCATTATCTTTTTTTTGTTTTTGATTAATTCCCCTGGAACGATGGAGTGTTACTTGCTGCTGTAATTTCTCTCATAATGAGGCATGTGAAATGCAAAAAAAACCCAACAACAAACACATCAATTGATCAGACAATCATGGTAATATTTGATCAGAATATATGCATTATCAGAACTGAAGGAAAAACATGATAGAAACATTTTAAAAAAGTAAAAAGATGAACCTTCATTGTACCAAAGGGCTAATTTCTTCATTGGCAAGTACGACCAGTAATTACTACATATTTCTATTCATCATGATGAACCCATGAAACAACCGTTGAATCCCCTGAAACACAGTCACATTAAAATTCCACGACAACCAAAATAAACCAACAGTATAAATAAACCTTTTACTCCAGCTATAAATTACGATCATTGTTAAAATACAAAAAGGCATCTCCCTGCTGCGAGACGATGAAACAAATCAAAGTGACACAAAACCAAGGAACAGACACCCGACTGAAAAGGCAATGGATGGGTCAAAGGTCAAGTCGGGTAAACAAAAGAGAAAGGACGCACCTAGGCAATTCATTTGGAAAAAGACGAAAAAGGGTTAAAAAAGAAAACAAAAACACAACGTGGTGCTGCCTCTGCTGCTGTCGGTGGCAGGACACTGGAGTGCTGGGATGTTTCCGTCCTGATCCGGACCGCTGTGGACTCAGGCATTGGGGTTGTTCTTCATGAGCTGGATGTCTGCCTCCACCATCTCCTTCACCAGCGCCTGCACAAGCACCGCACAGAACAAACACTCAACACAAACACACACTGGCATATTGAGAGCAAAACAATCCAAAGTCTCCTTTAGGGAAAGTGAGGAGCTCCTACTGCGGCGTAAAAGAAAAGAATAAAACGTTTGTGAGCATTAGGAATGTGCAGCTATTGGCCGTTATCATGTGTCAACCTTAAACAAAACTACTGTCAGAAACACAGTTGGGTTCGAAAACTGCTTATGGTTCTTGTAGGCATTTTTCACATTTTTGTGGCATTAACCAGTAACGCATTTCTAAAACTGAGAACTGTATTAGGAGGGTCTACTGAGGTCTGCAACAAGAGTTAAATAAAAAAAAAAGACAAAAAAATAGCATATCTCACATTTCCAAATCATGGAGAAGAAAATACTTATTAAATACATCATTCAGGTATTTATTACTACAATTAGTATTTGTAGATTTTCTCTGTATGATTCTTTAGATAATATTCAAATTTTTTAAAAGTGAAATACGGTTTGATGCAGAAATAATGAAATGTTTTAATAATAAGGAGCTGAGCTGACTGGGTCTAGTAGTAGGGAATTTCCCATGCGTGACATTTAATCATCTAAAATAGGCTCGAAAAACAAAGCTCAAGCACCACATCAGTATAAGCAGCTTGTGTTGAACTATGTGAGGCCTTAAAGATAATGGAATACACAAGTTAAGTGTGTTTGTCATTGCTGTGATCGTGTTTGTATATTCTGCTATCTTTTACTTATGTGCAAAATCTGTCGTAGCAACAAAAATATGGAATATACAATAACACAAGTATTATTATATACGCGTTATTAAATTCTTATTTTTTTCTTATTATCTATACAATTTCAGATCTTCCACCACGTTCAACCAACAGAGGGGTTTCAGTGACTGATATGCTGTGGCCCGTCTTATCAATGAAGTCTGATTTATTCTTGATGGATAAAGTGTAACTGGGACTCAGTATGTAATGACTGCATCCGGCCAAAGAAGATTATTAATGTCTATAAATAGGAATAAATAGAGGAATGTGTCTGAAAAGAAAATTATTCTGACTTTCTGGACAACAGTAAATTGCACTGTACACTGATTGCATGGTTTTTATTTTTAGTATCTAATCCTAAATAACAACAAATGAAGCGCATAATTGCTGAATGTAAATTGATATTTGTTTAATTTTGAAATGCTTTTTGAAAAAGTTTTTCTGTTTACCCCAGCTGAGATATATATATATATATATATAGCTACATTTTGAAATATATTAAAACATGGGGAGTGTGAACATTATTCCAAAGCAGCTCCACTAATAGGGTCCTCAACATCAGTTCTGCACACGTGTGTACATTCAGTTTTGTTTACTGAACTTATGAAATAATCATCTGATGCTCGTGATCTCAAAACCTCATCACAAACTCGGAGAAGCATTTAAAAAAAATTGTCCGAATCAACGCAATTACATATGACACAAACAGTATGTCACATTTCCAAACCAAACCCAGACCCAGAAGCTTCTATTTACATCCATATGAATAGAGTTTTAATAGGACATCATTAATCATATTCAACCTTGCATTGTTTTGTTATTATTTGCCATTTGAACTTCCATACTTATTTTCCAAGGTGGAAAAAAATCCCATAACATGGTGTTTTTGAACCCATGTGACACGTACCTCAAAGGTCACCTTTGGCTTCCAACCGAACTTCTGATAGGCTTTGCTGCTGTCACCCTCTAGGTAGTCCTGTAGGACGGAGAGAGACAGGAAGGAGAAAGAGACATCAAGACAGGTTGACGGAAAAAGAAAGAGAAGAAAAACACATCATTAGTCATGTGTGATGGCCATGAGGAGGCGGAGCCTGCAGCAGTGGAGGTGTCACAGCCCAGTCACTGCAAGAAAATGTTGCCATTGTACGTGTGCAGAAGCACACATGCATCATCTGGACAGAGCTCCTCTGTCTTCAACCAAGGCCTAGTGTCATTTCTAACCTAAGCGGTGTCAGCAGCTACACCTGGACTTCATACTTCATAAAGACCAGCAGATATTGCACAGAATGTCAGGAAATAGATGACGCATTTAAATGTACATTCAGAATCAACGCTTTGAAATGAAGAAACTGCATGTAGATCACACATTTAATAGACATAATGTGGATGAATATGACTTAATTCGTGAGCTACAGTTGTTATAGTATCCTTCTAGTTCCTCCAAATGGCAAAAATCACCATGACGGGTTAAAAAACTATAATGTTGATGCTCTCAAACCTAAAAATGATGGTATGAAACATAGTTTTGTTTCAGAAAGGCAGAGATGACACACAATACAGTATCTATGGTTTTGCAGAATAACAATTTAAGTGACTGTAACTCTGGAACTGTTTGCAAAGGTCAAATGGCGGCAAAACTGAGATCCTTTCCAACATAACAGCAATGACTAATGACTAGTAGAGAGAAACACCTCAGAGACTTCCAACAAAGGCTAAAAAAATTCTGGTAATAACAAAAAATATGAAAATATAAAATACTATTTAAGACCAAAAAGCACGTTTGTGAGGATGTAAAATAGTTGAATGTTTATTTTTTCAATCTTTTGTCACAGACATTTATATTTTTGTCTCCGATAATAAAAATGCTACAAACTTCAAGTCTTATTAGCTAAAACTCACTGTTTTATGCATCTATTATTTAAGATGATGATAATCAAAGGTCAGATATTGAAAGTTGAGTTCTTCCTGAAAACAAAGGTGCAAAGAAATTGGCAAAATAAACAACATTTTCTCACACTTTTATTGCAAAGAAAACATGAAGACACCTATAGGTGGCCTGTCCTATTGTGTTGGCAAAAATTGAATTGTGGGAAATTATTTTTTGGCGTTATATGCACCATTTCTAACATGGATCTGCATTACAGGGAGTCGGGTTCATCACTGATGTCCTTTGGTTGACACTGAATTTCTGACTCAGTTTCAGCAAAACATATTATGCAAATTCTTCCAGGTTAAAGTCCACTCATCCATCAGATTATCAGTCCTGCATATAGTTTTGGTTCAGACACTTTGACATTATATGAATCTGCGAGATGCAGGGACACACACTGGCGGAGAACACGGGTGGAGTATCATCCTCATATAGAGATGTACAGGGATGGATGAAGGATTCAGACGTTAAAACAGGATGCAGGGGATGAAGTGTGACGATTCCTCTGACTTTAACTCTCCTTCTCCAACCCCCCCCCCCCACACACACCCACACACACACGGTATCTTCTCTCTTGGGGGAACAGGGAGGTCACCGAGTCTCGCTGGCCATCAATCCCCTCTCTCGGCTCCCCACCACCGATCTGTCCAGACAGCCCCCGCCGGTGCCAGAACATGATGAATTGTGGGACTCTGGTGGTGTAACCCCCCCTGGCCCCCCCCTACACACACACACACACACACACACACACACACACACACACACACACACACGGAGTCACAAACACCCCTTACTCATTTTCCCTCCTGTTGTGTTTTGCTCTGAGTTCAGGATCCAGAGAGACCCGGCTAAGGACCACCAAAGAGCCAGAAAAACCCCACTCCCTGTTCAATGGCTGTTTTTCAAAGCTTCCTCTCTTTCTCTGAATTCTATTTCCACCTCACACTTGTGTCAGAACCACGCTCGGCCAAAAGAGCCATCGAAACAATGGGGTGAAATTTAACGCTGAAGAATCTCCTTTTTCCAATGAACTGATACAGTATGTTCCTAAATCCTGCAGCGAATTCCAAAAAGCGAAGGACTAATCCTCTGTAGCACAGACAACAAAGACTCGAGATGTTCTTTTGTGTGTTTGTTTTTTTTTTCCTGTTCTTTATCTTCGGCACGATCGCGGGTCGTGAAAATCTACTGGTTGTCCTCTGCTTTTGTTGTTTGCATTCAGAACCGAGGAGTAAACATACGCACAGTATGGTCAAAGCTATGCAGACGTGTGAACGTTCCATCCATTTGTGATCATTATTCTGAAACCATAGGCATTCAGCTGCTCTAATAACAACAGCCACACTTTTGGTTTTTCAAGCTTTCCAAACCATTTTGGGACCTGGCAGAACAAATCTATTTGCATTTCGCCTCAGGGTGATGGAGAGAGGGGCGTAGCAGTTTATTCCGAAGGTGTCGGGATGGGACTGAGGTCAGGGCTCTGCGTCAGAAGTTTTTTTCCCCCGTAATGAACTCTATTGGAAACAGCAATGTAAAATGGTTATGACTTTGTGATCTGACATAAGTTTTAGTTAATTAAAACACCTCTCTTTGTAGGACGGTGTACAGCACATTGACATCAGTTGAATTTCGACCATATTTATATCTATTTTTTAATGATCAATAAACACCAAACGAGTCACTTTTTCTAAATTTCAGTTCTTTTTTTTTGTGTGTGTGATGAAACTACAACTCTGATCAGCCTTAGTCATCATGAAAATGCTGCGTGTTATTACTATTATTCTGTTTCCAATAAGTACACTTTAAGAACTCCAAGAATCTTGATCTTTAGTGCAAAGGTAATTTGTTTTCTTGATAACAAGCACCAATTTCATTGACAGTATCAGACATGTAACAAACGTATCATCAGTATGGTTACGTTTATGATTTAGATATTGGCATCATTTACAGAGGAAGAACACAAATCAGGTATTGGTATACGGTCCACATTCATCATATATTTGGCAGCTTTATCAGTGATAAATTACACTACAAGTTTTCACAAGAATAACATTTTTTAAATCTGGATGAACTCTTTCTGCTTAAAGTTCACCTACTACTACATTTTCTGTTTTAATAAGACCTCTCACATCTCAAACACAACTATAAAAATAAAAACCCTTTACAACTAACACGTTGGGTTCATTTCACAAAAACACATATGCAAAGATGGTCATGATTAAAAACAGAATTCCCCAAACTATTAAATACCAGCTCCTTCTCTCTGTGTGTGTGGGTTGTACAGGCACAAACTAACTCAACAAAGGGCCACATAGTGTAAAAAAAAAAAAAAAAAAAAAAAAGCGTTGTTTTTATCTGACACTGAACCTCTTGAAAATGTCTTTTGTGGGTGATCTTATTACAGAAGAACGCTCCCAGCAGCCCTGGTGTAGTTCAGCCTTTTGGAGAGCAGGGACCCACATCTCTGAGAGGCTCCACGCTGCTTAATCACACTCTTCTGATTACACACAAAGGCAAAAAACACTGAACGCACACAACGCCAACAAGTACAGGCCTATTCTGCCTCCGACACCGCTGGGCCTGATATTATTGGGCCGTGGTTGAAAACCTGGTTCACTTTCGGGTGAGCAGTCCTTTTTATTTTTAACTTTCACATGGTTTACATGCAGTCCGGCAGATGAAAGCTCGGGCCCGTTCTCTCCTCCCTCTTTAACAGCAGGACAAACAGCTCTTTCTCATGTGAGCGCCGCTGTACATTACTCACATCCATTTTTGGCTCTAAAGTCGTAACTGGAAACATTTTCAGACTAATTATCTACAGCAATGAGACATAATTCATCATGTGCCTGAATGTAATTATTATAGGGTGACTTGCTCCACAATTACATTAAATAATCCACTTGCTTCATAATTATATTGATTAGGGTTTGTAATGGAGAAGGTTCATTTTGTAGCTGGCATAAAACAAACGGCAACCAGCTTTGTCACGAACGCTCAAAAGTTAGACGGTGAAAGTGGTATTTATTCAGTCGTGATTAAAAAAAAAAGCGGCAGTCACATGGTCCCACTGACCCTTACTTATTGGCTGTTTCACACCTAGAAGGCAGGTCTTATATCATATGAGGCTGAAAAGACTCTAGGTGATAGAAACGTACAAAGTGTGCAGGCTGGAGAGCATTGAAAATAAATACGGTTGTCCTCTCCGGCTGCAGGCGTTTGCAAATGAAATGGACTGAAACAACTGTATGTTGTGACCTGATGCCAGAGACGACTGAGGCAACACCTCGGTGGACGACCCCGGCTCTCTGAAACTGAGGCTGTGGTGGAATTTAGCAAATTACTTATGAGGTATATGTGCTTATGTTTGTCCCAACCCAGATATATAGCAGAGTAGTAGTTTGTAGATGACAGTTTTTGTGTTTCTATGGAAACCAAGACAGTTTATAAAGACTGTCATTTAGTTTTAGTTTATCACAAACCTAAGTAACACTGTGGACAAACAAACTCTTGTGTAATATTGGAGCAAAAACAAAAAGAAGTGAAACAACATTGACATAATGTTCTATGATTTCAATGCAAGTGACTCCACTTTCCTTCTGTAACATCTTATACCATAATCCAATCCAATGTGAAAAAAAGGATCCCAAAATACTTCTTGAACTATTGAGTAACCATGAGACAGCCCATACAGACAGGGAGCAAGGACAGCATTGCCTTGTATCATCATCATCGTCGTCATCATCATGGTGACTCCTGGTCTGTGAATTCCACCTCAGTGTGGCAGATGAACATCTGCTGAAATCAGACTCCAGTCTCCTAAGTCTGCCGTCTTAGCACACAACCACACGGTTCAGCATCCAGGAAGTTAATCCGGTGCCTGGTTTTTCTCAACCAAGCTTTCTGCAGGTGACAGACAATCTCACCCTGGCAGATCCGTCTGTGGAGTGCCGCTCGCTGGAGTAAAAGCTGCTTCCAAACTGCTAACAAGAGCGCTCTGCGGCCGAGTGAACTCACCCCAAACAGAGCATGTAGCGAATAATTCAACATGAACTACTAACAGATGGGGGAACAATATAATCTTCATATGGATCCGATTTGGAACCAAACCCAACATTTTGGTACATCCTGTTTAATGCAGCTCACTGCCCGTGTATGAAAATATGCAACAGTGATGATAACAACTGGTAGAAGAGAGCAAAAAAAAAAAAAAAAAAAAAAAGAGCCATGGCACAATGTGTCCTTAACCTGAGAAGGAAAAGACACATTTCAGAGATTAAAAAAGAGATTTGCGCTTCATATTCAAACCATCATATATACTGTACATCGGATTAAAATTTAAGGTAGTTTTTCTTTGGTTTATTTTTATTGCATTGTACTGTACTGTGGTGTTTTAGAAATTTTGTTACCAGATTCATTGTGTGTGTCTGTGTAATGACAATAAAGGAAGTCTAAGTCTATAACTAAATGGGAAGGTAAAAAAAAACTGAAAATAGAAAAAAAATTTACCTTTGACCTATCTTTCCCAAAATGCAATGACATCTATTCTGGATCACTCTAAATTTGTTCACCCCATTTGATGTAAATTGAAGTGAAAGTTTTGCTGCTAAAGTGTTAATAAACAAACCAAACCAATACCCTTTGCCTCCCCTTCAGGGGTCGGGGTAAAAATCTAATGAGACTGGTGTTTTCCAAAATGAAAATGCCTTGTCTACAGAACAGGAGTGTTGACTGACACTGAATTAAAATAAAGATGATTTGGGGATTTTGGCCTGATATATATAGCTGCCAATAAACACTCTGATCTACTAATTTATTTATTTATCTATCTATTTATTTATTTTTTTTACAAATCATGTTATTTCCACCACCTTGAAGTCACAGAAGAAAAAAATTCTAATAAAGACGAGGAGCCGTAAAAAAATAATCCTTCAAAATGTAAACGTGAGAGACAAATAGAGTGTGATCATGGTCCATAAAGCACACAGGCAATAAAAGGCACTCAGAGCAGGCATTTAACGCAAAGGAATTCTGGTATCACTGCAAGGCCTTTCAATAAATCACACAACACACCGAGGCTGACCCCCCGACACATCAGGGCACTGCACACCAGCACGCAACAGCAGCACCTCGACACACCAACACGCAACAGCAGCGCCTCGACACACCAACACGCAACAGCAGTGCCTCGACACACCAACACGCAACAGCAGCGCCTCGACACACCAACACACAACAGCAGCACCTCAACACCAACACACAACAGCAGCACCTCAACACCAACCCGCAAAACCCCCATCATATGACCCGTTCCAGTTTGCCTACCAAACCAACCGCTCCACTGAGGACGCCACCTCCTCTGTTCTGCACCTGGAGGGTAAGAACACCCATGTGAGGATGCCGTTTCTGGACTTCAGCTCAGCGTTCAACACCATCATCCCCCCCCAGGATCTGGTGAGCAAACTTGGGCCCCTGGGGATAAACACCCCCCCGTGTAACTGGCTGTTGGACTTCCTGACCAACACACCCAGTATGTTCAAGTAGGTAATAACACCTCCAAGGTCATCACCCTGAACACCGGCTGCCCTCAGGGCTGCGTCCTGAGTCTCCTGCTGTTCACCCTGATGACCCATGACTGTCGTCCCAGGTTTAACACCAACCACATTGTAAAGTATGCGGACGACACCACAGTCGTGGGCCTCATTCAGGACGACGACGAGCTGGCCTACAGGGAGGAGGTGCAACACCTGGTCGACTGGTGTCAAAGAAACAACCTGCTTCAGAACATCAATAAGACTAAGGAGATTATTGTTGACTTCAGGAGATCACGGCCCAGTCACCCCCCCACTCTTCATCAATGACACTGCGGTGGAGGTTTGCCAGTAGTACCAGGTTCCTGGGGGTGCACATCACCGACAACCTCTACTGTGCCTCTGTGGTGAAGAAGGCCCAGCAGCGTCTGCACTTCCTGCAGCGTATGAGATGGGTGTCCCTCTGCCCTCCCATCCTCACTACCTTCTACAGAAGCACCATCACAGGTCTGATGACCTACTGCATCTCCATCTGGTCCGGGAGCTGTAACCCTGGAACTGGAAGCCTCTGAGGACAGTTGTTTGGGCTGCGGAGAAGATCATTTGGACTCCTCTCCCCCCCATCCAGGACGTTGCACATAAACGCTGTTTGGCCAGAGCCCACCACATATACTCTGACCCCACCCACCCCCATCATGGACTGTTCTGTCTGTTGGCATCCGGTAGGAGGCTGCACTGCATCTGCTGTAGAACGGCCAGGTTCAGTGACAGCTTCTTCCCCCGAGCCACCAGACTATTAAACTGTACTTGACATGATGTGCAATGTTTACACTGTTTATAATACTGTTTACACTGATGTGCAGTATTTTCACTGTTTATAGTACTGCTTACATTGATGTGTGGCATTTTCATTGTTTATAGTACTGTCTACGGTCTACACTGATATGTAGTATTTGCACTGTTTATAGTGCTGTTTATAGTACTGGCTACTGTCTACACTGATATTTGGTATTTGAACTGTTTATAGTGCTGTTCACATTGATGTGCTGTATTCTTACTGTTTATAGTACTGTTTTACATTGATTTGCGGTACTTTCACTGTTCATAGTACTGTTTATAGTACTGTCTACACTGATATATAGTATTTGCACTGTTTATAGTATTCTTTACACTGATGTGCAGTATTATCACTGTTTATAGTACTGTTCACATTGTTACACTGACCATCTTATTTATTCTTATTTATATTGACTGTGTGTGTTGTCACATCTAC
>JAPTHA010000019.1:9625910-9649539 GCA_029814585.1 Gymnapogon annona | reverse complement strand
TGGAAGATACATGCATAGAAGAAATGTCTTCCTGCGACACATTAAAGGCCTCAGATACTGTATCATTAAGTACCGTACTTGTGTAAATGTACTTTGTTCGCAGTTATAGCCTTTTCATTGGATTATTTAACACAAATGGGTAAACAGACAGAAGCCAGGGATAAAGGGTGGGAGGAGGGAGGGAGCAGAGTGGAGGAAGAGGCAGGCTTGAATGGGCATGCCCACTGGTCGTGGGTCAACACACTTTAAAACCACCTCTCTTCCCTTCTCATTTCCATGCTGCCACCCTGGCGTGGAGGGAAACAGAAGGGGAGGAAAAGCCAAAGGCAGGGGGAGGTTGGGGGAGGGGGGGTTTGGATGACATATGGAGAGGACGAGAGAGCAGTCTCCTATAGGCTGCATCTCCTCCAGAACAGCGTTTCCTCTCCGAGCAACATTCCTCTTCTTATCAGCCTCAATAATCTGCCGTTCTCATCGTGCCCAAACAGGGAGAGCTAGAACCCGAGAGAGCGAAAAAAGTCACTCTTTCGCTCTCTCTCTCTCTCACACCGACTCTCTCTTTCTGTGTCTGTCGGCTGGTGATAGAGACGATAAGGCCTTGGAGAAAAACAGCGAGCTGTCTGCTGCTCAGAGGAAGCGGACACTTCGTCCCGCAAACTGAGCGTGCTCAGAAATTAGCAGGTTTGTGCACCGACACTTCAAGATACTAAAAATGTATACTGTGTGGGCGGCTGTGGCTCAGTTGGTAGAGCAGATCGTCCAATGGTTGAAGGGTTGGCAGTACGAATCCTGGCTCCGACTGTCCACATGTCGAAGTGTCCTTGAGCAAGACACTGAACCCTAAATTGCTCCCAGTGGAGTCTGGCGTGGTGTAGCAGCCGTCAACTGGTGTGTGAATGGGTGAATGTGAGGCTAATGAAAAGTGCTTTTTAGAAAAGTGCTATAGAAATGCAATCCATTTACCATTTTACTTTGCCACATTTAAAGCTACAATATCAGCCAGCGAGATGTCACATGATAAGGAAACTACTTTAAATGGTTTGCTGTCAACATCTGTCACAGTTTTCAGATGGATTTCCTTGTTTCTACCACTTTCATTTTCTCCACACTTATCACAATGGGGCAAAACACTTTATTCATGGCCCATTCTGATGCATCAACTTTTATAGGATTGGTATAACTATGGATATGAATATATCCATAGTTATATAATATCCTGTATGACTATGGGAATGTCCCTTGTCTAAATAAAACCTGACTCTTTTGTTGACAATGTGTGTATCAAAACTCAATAAAAACAAACATGACAGTAGGTTAATAGTGCGATTACCAGAGCAACTGAAATAAAAGAAAAAAACAAAAGCTACAACCAGTTATATTTCTCTGAACCTTTGTGAATGTAGGACCTGTATTTGGAAGTAAGTGCACAGTTATCTCTTGATTTATGATGATAGGGTTAGTAGGGATAGAGAAGAGAGTCGGCGGAGAGAGAGAGAATGACGTGCATTAAAGAGTCTCAGCAGGATTTGGACCTGGATCACTGCATTCCAGCAGATGCACCTACAGCCATGTTTACTAAAGGTTTAGGACTTGTGTTTCAAATAGTAAAAATGCACATATGCCATTAAAGGCGTGATATTGAGCATCCTCAAACACCTAATAACAAACTTTTAGAATAATTTAACTTAGTAGACACTTCATCTAGCCCAACGTCCAAAAGTTAAGATGCCCTTAAATATAATCAAATAAGTAGCTAATATGTCAGGTGTATGGAATGTATAGTTTAACTTTATCTGTGACGAGAAGGCTGCACTATCAATCTCCATGTTCAGACTTCAGGAATATGTAATGTCTGGAAAGGAAGAGGCTGAATAGAGGGAAAATAGGGTAAAACACCAGCTGCAAGACGCTGCTGTTTAGCAAAAGTCTTTATTTTCTAGGGGAAATTACTGAATTGGACCTGGGGGAGGGGTGGGTGGGGGCACATATGTGGGAGTCTACAGTGCTGATTTGGTGTTGGACGGGATGACTAAAGTGGGTTTTTGTTATTAGTTTGCAGAATTAATTTGGGAATTTCAGTGTGTGAGCATAACCTGATCCACCTCAAAACTGCAAAGTCAGAATGTCTCTAAAAGTAGAGTGAACATATTTCTAATTTGGATCTTTTTTTTTTTTTTCTCTCACTATAATCCATTTTATCTTTGCAGAGACTGTTGTGGATTTGGTGTTGAATGGAGTAAGTAAACATCTGAATTTATGAGCACTTGGATTAAGTAAATAAAAGCATTAAATGTGGGACAAATGAGCTTAGAGGCGGACTGGATGATGGGTTTTTTTTTCTGTTGAGCAAGAGAAAAACAGAGAGAGGAAAAGTAATGTGACAGAGAAGCCTTAGGGTTACAGGAATGTGGGGGATCCCGAGTTCAGGAGTTTGATAGTGTGTGTGTGTGTATGTGCAACTGCGAGAGACATATGAGTGTGTGAACACTGAGGCGACCGAGGAGCAGCCCCAGAATTAATTACCCAATCAAGATAACAAGCCAGGGAAAGACATTAGAGAGGTCAGGGTACAATTAACCCCTGAGTCTAAACCTCACACACATACGCACTATGGAAAAGTGGGAGACGTGGAGGTTCACTGCACAAGCCGCTATGATGAATATGTCACATTCCCCCACGACCACCGCCTTTTGCTGACTATGTAAATGTGTGCTTTTATTTTGAAGCATTTCCTGTCTTCTGTTATTTTTCTTAAGGTGGTAGCGGTGGGGGGGGTTTAATAGTCACTCTACCTGTCCCGTTCCAGAAACACTGGCAGAGTAGAGTTGTTTACAGTGGGATATTGAGTGAGTCGGGGGCTCGAGTGGAGTGGAGTCGGATGTGGTTCACACATTCCACCAGAGACTCAGATTACACTGCAGGAAACACCGGCCCTGCAAGACACACACTGCCTGGCTCACTGATTTATAAACACACGGACACACACACTCTGAGAGACACGCATTAAAATCTCAGCGACTCTCTGTGAGGCAGCGCTACACCTCCATCCCTCACTCACTTTCCTCCTTTCCTTTCCTTCCTTCCTGCTTTTCCTGTCATTCTCAGGCTCCACTCTGAGCTTCGCTTCTGTTTTTTTTCTTCCCCCATCGTAAAGACAACAGACGGCTGTTTGTGCAAGCGTGTGGCATCATCTCAAGTGGGCAGTAATTATGAGGTGAGCAGGAGTTTCCAGGGAACGCCACGGTTTATAACACTGACACATTTTCATTTATCACAGACATGTAGATAAGGAGGCGGTAATCAAGCACCCAACCTAATCAGTGTACAATGGCTCATCCTGATATATAAGCACATTAGTATAGGAAAGATTAAGGCTGCAGTAAAAAGCACTATACATAGGAATCTTCTAACATGCAGTATCTAATGTTAAAGTTTACACGTGACATTTGCATTCAAACAAAGTAGTGTAGTACCACTACTGTAATATTCACCAAGATACCAGAAAGAAAAAAATTGGGAGCCAATCAACGTTTTTGCACTTAAAGTTTAAATTTAAAAAACAAAAAATTGACAAGACAAATCAAGTACACTTCAATTAAGATTTAAGACAGTGTTGCACTCTTGATAGATCAATGACAAACTTTAATGGACTTGGTCAATGAGAAATTAAAGGTTTAGTCACATCAGATTCATGTGCTCATATGTTTGCTTGTGTTAGTCGGTGTTGTGTTGGGACAAGTTATTTGATACATTGGTGCATTGTATTTCTAAGCTACTGTACCTGTGGCTATAAATTTACACTGATGCTGCTATAGAGGAGCAAAAGAGAGACACTGAAAAAGCCCTTTACATATAAAACAGTGTACAGGCTGTTATCATGGATGAAGGAAACAAAGACAGTCAAGAAGAGTGGTGATGTTTTATCTTCATACAATGTGTAGACTGAAAAATAAAAGTTTACTACATGTGGAGTCCTTCATAGTGTGCACGTTCAACTGTTAATAATGCATAAACAAGAGACATAAAATTGTAATTGCAATTTTTCAAACTGGACCTCGTGGGAAGTGTAGTCCATATGTTGTTACTAATGGAGTGGAGTGATTTGACTAAAAGTGTCTAAGTTAAGTTCAGTATCTCCCTCAAATCCCAACACTCACAACAGAAAACCACCCCACATAAATAAAAACCCCCAAAAATGATGTTGCAGCAGTTTAAAGGAGCACTGATCCCACATCAGTCTGGGGAGGGGGGGGGGGTGATTGAGGTCTGAAAACCTGTCCAAATACTCTGCTCCTCTCCAAATCAACCTTTGAATATCTGAGAGTCCAATGGCCATGTTCCCTACTGCCTCTCAGCAGAGAACTCTGGGTAATCAAGCCCAGCTGGGACCAGGGGGCAAAGACACAAGCTGACATAACTCACCCCTCTCTCCCTCACCTTGTCAACAGGCCTCTCCCCTCTGTCTCCCCCTTTCTTTCCTCCCAGTCTGGCAGGTTTCTCTCGTCAGACCCGGCACTGAGTGAGGTTGGCTGATTGTGCTGGAATCCCGGCCCACGGTTCTCTGAGCTCCCTCTCTATCTACAGCGCGCAGCCAGTGTGTTACTGTAATGTGCTGAAGATACACCTATCCATCAGGCCGCTGACATCACAGTACAAATAAAGACAAAGCGTACTAATATCAGCAACGCAGAAAGTACCAGACTCGGAGTGTTGGACCGCTGCCGACAGCCTGGAGCGGGAACGGAGACACTACCTTGGCTGGGACTGACCAAGAGTTCCCGCTTTAATAACAACCTACTCCACTGTTTGTCACTGTTTTTATCAATGCGTCTTTATATTCGCACACACTCGTGTCCAGTGTGGCTCCAAAACCTGCAGCCATGTCTCTGTGTTTCTCTGAGGGAGCAGTACCGGGTCAGTCTGTGGGTTGGACTGCCGAGGGGCCCAGGGTGGTTCCGCTCTGACGGTAGGAGGAAACTCCTTCAGGAAATACCAGACTGCCAGACACACACTCACACACACACACACACATACACAATCCACAATCTCTCTCCTCTTTTTCTCATACAAGCAGACTAAAAACTCCTGCACAAATGGCTCAGGTCAAAAAGTCCAGAGCTCCTCTTTCACTGAGCTTCAGACCCGTCAGACTAAACTTTCAGGACTAAAGACGCCGGCAGGAAAAAAATGCGCTTGGGTTTGGCGTAGTTTAATGTCTCAGGTATGGTGGCGGTTTGGAGGCTGAACCTGTGGTGTTACACAACCCAGAGTTTGGCTGACGGCCAGGCATTTTATGGAGTCAATTACAGCTCACTTTAACAAGTTAGCTCAATTAAACAGTAAATCAGTGTAGAATCCTGAAAATCAGCCTCTCCAATCAGACTATTGTGTACCCTGTTGTTTCACATCTGAACATTGACAACACAGGGTCCATTAGCAAAAAAGACAACCTCAGCATCATGTATGTGATAAATGAATGATATCTTCTGGGCTGCAGTGCAGTTGCATTTAACACAGAGACTCCTACTCAGCTTTTTAGAACTGTAATAAAAGTAATTGTTGGAAAGTAAACTCTATGTTGCATAAGTATTTATTTTTCATTCAGCTTTATACTTGTACATTGAAATATTAAATCGGGGAAACATTTTTTCCCTTTTTGTTTGACAGCTTTAACTACTTTGTAGATTACAAGTTAAGTCAATGAATAATATAAAATATTATAAAATACAATATAAAGATTAAACCATTGTACTTATATTTCAGATGTTACTTTATCCATTTATATTTGCGTTATCATCTCCGTATAGTGTTCAAACCGTCAAAAATCAAAGACAGTTAAACACTTTTTTTTAAAGTGTAGAAACCAGAGCCATGAAAAGATAAACCATCCCCGCTCCCGCTCCGACATTATTCAAATCCTTATAGGTTAGCAATGACGCATCACCTCCCCTGTTTTGCATGCTTGTTTGCTTTTTTTAAACCAATAATTTCAGTGACGTGGTGTTTTGAGTAGATAAGCGGCTTCTCATTTTCATATTTTCTTGAAATGTTAATGAGCTCAAGCATTAAAGGTCAGGAGAAAAAATAAACTATCGATGTGGAGATTAAAACAAGGGATTCCTATTGTGGTATCTTCTACATCGGATGTCTCTCCTTCATTTGAATGACAGACGTGGGTGCGACATCAACAAAGTAAAGAAATAAAGTATAGAAATTATTAGAGTACAGAATTAAATAAAATGTAAACATGCATTTTTTTTTTAACAGGAACAGTTATTTCATGACAAATCTTTGTCATTGGGATCATTGTGATTGTGGAGACTTTGATGTTGTGAACCTGCTGAAATCTGTTGAAGAGGAAACGTTTCTCGGCATTCATCTTAAATCACAACAGACCATATTTATAAAAATGATTTGTAAAATCACAAATGTTTTGGAGGAAACTTAAGCGTCAAATGGAAACTGGAAGTCACGACTGCAAATGAACCCAATGATGACTTTTAAGGAGTCAATTTTTCATCTTAACATGAAAAGAAAAGACTAAATACAAAATTGCAGAGTCATACATATATTACAAGGACATTTAAAGGATAGAAACCTTCATATTTGCAGTTGACAACTTGATGCCCTGGTATGAGGAAACTGAAATTTCACATGTTGAGTAAGGCCTTATTTTTAGAGTAGATGGAATGTTTTCAAATTTACAGCCAAGCACACCTGCAGGAAATATCAACATATCATCCTGAAACTACTCAACAACAAGATCTGTATAAAAAAACCAAACAAACTTTAGAAGGGTGTAAATGTATCAGTGAATTGTAATAATGGACATAACCAGTTGTGTAAAATGGTCCCTGTGATGTCTTTGGATTCATGTTTCTGCTGCATTAATGTGTATATCTTTGAAGTGTAACTCCATTGAACTGCAACAGTAATATATATATTGCATAAGATCAACTTTGTGTAAATTATCTATGTGTGTCTAAAATGAAAAAGCTTTGCATCAGCTTGTTTTAAAGCAATTTGTAGTCCATCTTTATGTTTGTGGCTTTGTGGTTTTCAGTGGAAATGAAATGGCGCCGTCCTAGTGGCAGCCTATATCAGCAGCTCCGTAACTGTTTTTCCTACTTTTAAGATTTTCTGCCCGACTCTTGTCGTCGTGTTAATTGGACTCCTGTACAACATGGACATGGGTCATTTTTTAAGTTATGGTGAAGTAGTAGCTGGTTTTTACTACTTTCATGGACCTGGACCTCAATCGGTGGGTATGTGAGCCAGTAAGCGTCTACAGCTGAGATGAGCAACAGCGGTGTACACCAGAGAGGGACCCGCGTGTCTACGGCATCAGGCAGCGGGTTTGCAGTGCTGGTGTCATGTGTACCGGGATGTGGATTGAGACGGTACAACTGCCGTTTCTGGAGATGAACTGTTAGCAGTTAGCAGTTGAGAGCGCTATGCTAACGGTGGCTGCGAGGACATTCACTTCGTCTATGCTCGGATGACATTCACAGCCCCTTGTTATCTTTATCATGTCTGGGACTTCAACCCTGTCTATGTGGTCCATGTTGTGCAAGAATTCAATTTGTTGTGTATCTGTTCTGCTCTGTTTTTTTCTGTTCTTTTATGCTGCTGTGTGAAATTTTCCCTTCCGGGACGAATAAGGTATATTCTATTCAATTCAATTCAATTAAAAAAATGGATCTATGGCAATTTAACACACACATACAAATAAAATGACAGTATTTGACTTTGACATGCAGTGGTATAAAAAGTACAAGCTAGAAGTATCATACATGAGTGAAAGTACCGGGCTCCTCATCTGTGAGTCACTCAATTGCTAAAGTCCAAGTGAACCACACCGATATTAACCTTATTCTTATCAGTAGAATTCTATATTATCTTATCGAACCACTTGACTCAGATACTTTGTTGAATACAAATATTTTCTCTACATTGCACAAAATAATTTTCTTGGTTTGTAGGAAGAGATTGTTGGAGTGAAGTGGTGTGGTGCTAAATCTTTTTGAAACTGTGTGTGTGCATTTGTGGGATTTCGGTCTGAAATCCGTGAAGGTGAATATTTGTGCACAGGCTGCAGGAGTGTCACTGACCACAGGAAGTTCTAATCAGCAGTGTGGTGGGGCTGCTACCTTCCCCTTCCCCTCGTGACCTCCTCCCCAACTCAGTCCTTCCACAATAGAGATACAAGATCGCATTACTGACTCTGAAGGTCAAGGGTCAATCCCATTTTTCAGTACCCTCTGTTCCTTCTCCCCCTCGCAGATCTTTTCTTAGGGGGTTAAAGCGCCCTGTCACCCAAATTCACATCAGTTCACGCGTGGCGAGGGAGTGGTATCCATCAGAACCATACAAGCCTTCAATCCCACTCACTCACCTATTCAGGCGATTTAGCTCCGTCGTGTCAGGCTCGGTTCTCAGATCTCCAGGAACACTCAGACAAAGAATCGGACATGGGTAAAAACATGTTTAGAACGCTGCTGCTTCCTTTGTGTCATTGTATTGTTGGGTCCACATTAGATCCCGATTAGTGCCTTTAACTCAGTGCTGTGTTGGGTCAGGTTACTGGGAGGAAAGTGGACTGAAGGAAAACTCTGCGAGGGAAAGTATGTATAGGAAAGTGTCGCACAGTTTTAAAAACTGCAGTAATTTAGTTTATTACATGAAAATTCTCATAACTTTAACTTTAGTGGACATGATGCTTGTTATAGCATGTTCTATTCACTACCGTATACTATTCACTATACTTAAATACTACTAAACTTTTATTATTAAGGTTCCATTACTCTAACCAATCGCTATCCATTACTCTACCTGTAATTCATTAAAACATTTTTTAGGGTTTTGTAGCTTACAGCATTATCTATAATTCTTACTTACTTTCCTTTCTGTGTCCTGTCCATATCATGATTTTTAAATCATGAATATGATTATGTTTTATATTTCTCCGCCAAATGAATTCAACATGGAAACAAAAAGGAAATTCTGAAACACTTAGATCATGCTTTTTAAGTTCTTGTAGCAGAAAAGGGTAAATATTAGCTGACGGGGTTGGACTTAACTTGGACGTCAAACTGTGCTGGCAGAATCAATAGTAAAAACAATCTAAAAGTTAAAATATGTATGGTTCCCTGATTAAAGCTCAACAGCAGGTGCACAAGGTTATGAAGAGAAGACAAAGAGGAAGTAAAGTGTGAAATTTAGAAAGACTATTGACTGAGTTGATGCTGTGATAATGTCAATAGTGCTGTGGTTTTTATTTCAGCCTCTTATTACCAGATGAAATGATTGAGAGTGTTGGCCAGAATGTAAGTGTAGATTATAATTACACACTAGTAAGTTTCTGCACTGGAGGACACTGAAGACACCGGTGAAGAAACCAACAACTTTCTTTTTTGCCGAGCTCTATAATTGTGGCTGCCACAAGAAAAACGAAAAAAGAGTCAAACAAGCTACTTAGTATGACGTGCGTATAACTGACAGCAGAGCAGAGGCTTAATTCATAGCCTCTATACAAAAGAAAACCGCACCCAAACCTAACTTGTGCATGTGGGTTAACAGTGCATGAGAGCGTTCTCGCCGAATACAAGTCTGCGTTAGATCATGTTGCAGTTCCTCAAGTACATAATCCCTTTTAATTAGAGCTTTTATCACAATCAAAGACAGCAGCATGAATGTAATGTCACCGAAACTGACAGGTGATTATTTTTTCACACACTGACGCAATTTCAACATGTTTGGATGTTTAGCTTGAGGTCTGCTCCTTTTTTTATTTTTTTTTTTTAATCAGCAGATCTATTTAACAATGCAGAGTTTACTCTTCTTTAAGGTATGCTTTTGTTGCAGGATTTCTGGCTGCATAATTAAACAAATGAAGTGGACGCAGTAGAAGGCAGGGATAGTTGGTGTCACTGACCACAAAGGAAGTCAGTCGCTTTCTGGCCGTGATCAGATAAACAGACCTGTATGGAAATGTCACTAAGGAGGTGACGAACACACTGGCTGACGGTATGAGGCACTGCTGTTTCCATCATGACATATCAGAGGATTGTGAAAGTGATATTAAATCAACACGTATAGAGCTGGGTGTGAAATGCAGGGGGATCACGGGGTTGGAGAGACGCACACTGATGGACAGTTAAGACCCATAGTGACTTGGCTCAGAAGACAAAGCAAGTCGTCCACAAATTAGAAGGTTCATAGTTCAGTTCTTTCCGTTTTCAGACATGTCCTTGAGCAAAAAAATTGTGGCTCAATGGGAAAAAAAAGCCCCTTGGAATATACTGTGCATAGTATTTAGGACTCAATTTGCAACAAATATGAAAACAGGAAACATAAAATAGTAGTGGAGTCATTATTGGGTTAACAAACAATGAAAATGTGCATAAAGAAACAAAATTATTGTTTGTGTTAATTAGACTGTGATGATGATGCCCTGATGAAGACCATGTGTTAGCGATGCTGTGCCTTCTGTCGGTACACTCATTGGTTATTAATTTTGTACAACGGTCATTTTTTCAATTTTGTGTTCCATATTCTTGTAGTGTTTTCCACTTACTTTACCACTGAATACTAGGTCGTTTTCACTCTTTCACTCTGTGTTGTTGGAGCTGTTCTGCAATTTAGAAAACATTAATCCATATAATCTGAAAGGAGTTGATTATTACTATTTCACCAGGTTGTATTTGGTAGAACAGTTACATGAGTTTGGGAAAATGTGTCAAGTAAAAAAAACAAACTAAGTGAAATAAGGTGGAAAGTTGTACAGCATGCGTTAGGCTACTGGGTGTATTCTGTTACACTATCTAAATATTTGTCGTTGTGGAGTTGCGTTAGTGGCCATACTCTGCTGCCTGGTCTTGAATCCATGAAACTGGATATTGTGGATATTGTGTCTATAGCCTATAACTATTTAATGATATTTAGCAATTAAGTCAATGGATACTCAACCACAACTCTTTTATAAAATGACCCTGCACTGGAAATATTAGTCTCAATAAACATAAAGGAAAGTAATGAGCTATAAAACAGCTGGATATTGATTTACAACGTTGGACGGTACTAACCAGTATGCTTAATGATAAAAGTGATGCATACATGAATTGCCTGAAAACTATAATCATATGTATATAAACAACCATAAATGGCAAATAAATGTCATGCATGAGCAAAAGATAATCCTACTGCAACTATAAAGGTAACGCTGCAGTTTTGTTATGCAAATCAGTTCAGAACACTAAGCTGTATGAACTGCCGACCATGTAGACCATTAAAGGAAGCAAAGCGTTCTCTTTTAAAAGTACAGTGAAGCAATTTGTCAGATGCAGTTTTTTTGCCGACTCTATATGGTCAAACTCCATCCCAGTGAGGTTATATTAAGGTTTGGAAAGAGCTGAACATGAAAATTAATGAAATTACACAGTTCTTATCTACTTCTGTTGGCTTAATATAATTTTGAAACCTTTCAGAGGCTTCACTTTGAAAAGTATCCGTGGAATCTGACAGGTTGACAAGCTTTAAGATATTGAGACAAATTTGAACCGCGAGTTGAAAATGCAAGACCGCTTCTGCAGCCCTGTCTTTTATTGTCCTCTATCATTTTCCGTCCGGGGAAGCACAGGGGCTCGCTGTCAGCTCTTTCCAGACAGCATTTCCAGGTAAGGGAAAAGTGAATAGCTTTACTGTGAACCATCTTGGAAAGGACACCCAATTCCTCCATAATATACGGAAACCTTTTAAAATAATGCTAATATTTCATACTTCCTTTGTGTGAAAGTACTGTGGGCCTCTGCCAGACGTCCAAACTCAGCACTTATAGCCCGTTTCGTGTGTCAGGTGCTATAAATTCAGCCGGCGGAGCTCAACAAAGCTTGTTCGGTGGATAAATCTCGCCGCTCATAAAAAGCTATTTGCTTCTTTATGTCTGTCTGGTGTTCAAACATTCACCTCAATCTATCAGCGAGGCAAACTGCTGTCAGAACACTAAGGCCTGCTTACCTCACATATCCCCTTATCGCCGGCTCCTGCTAAGAGGAATCCGAGGAATCCCGGAGCTGGGATACGACAGGGTGAAACACAAATGCACGCTGGTTTTTAAAACACTCGCTAATTTCTGACACATGCGTCGCACAAATCGATCACAGATGTTGGCGCTAACTACCGTTGAGGAGAAGCAAGGGTGGAATAAAACAAAGTAATTGACAATGATGTGTGAATCAGAACAGCAGGGACCATGTATGCATGACAGTAAAGTCCTACTATCACACGCCGTGTCGCTGTTTAAAGACCTATAGTAGAGTATAGCAACTCCACCCTGTGAAATGGGCTCAGTTTGCTGGCTCAGCACTTCTCCATCCAAACGGCTGCGGTTCAGCTAAAGGTCTCGCTGCCTCGGCCCCGAGATGAAGCACCTCGGAGAGCCAGCAATCTGAACTGGCCCCCTGGCTTCCACCGCCGCCCTCTGACTGACACCGCTGCGCTGCCAGAGACATAAAGCAGGATAATAATAGCTGCTCATTCTGATCCCGAGCACACAGGCCAGTCGTGTCCAAAACCATATTTAACTGAATGATATTTGACAAATGAAGGTGAATAGCTCCGTCTACAACCTTACCGGAGTCCCACCTCTGACCTTAGTCAGCAGGTCTACTTTGGCATGTGATTGACATGAATTAACGCAGGGACAGATGTGTACAGAAAGAAAAGAGGGGATCTTATAAAGTCATTTGTGTCACCCCGGGGTATACTGTTGCTCTAGTTATTTGAAAGGTGATCATGGCTTTGATTTTCATGCAAGGAAGCACAGTTTCTCCGTGAAGTCTAATGCTTTTTTGCTTTTCCCCTACAAGCAGGACATGGACAGTGCACATTTTATATAAACTAAATGACAACAGAAAGTGAGTTTTCATACAGAGTTATGGTTGTTTAGGTCAGTGGTTCCTAACTTGGGAGGTGGGCCCACCCGGTCAGGATACAGGGCTTTGCCTATTAGTACAAAGGAGAAGCAGCAGATTCCCATAATTCCAGTCAAATAGTGTTTTGTCAAGGGTGACTACTGTACTGTGCCGACAACATAACTTTGAGCACTTTGTGCTGTTTTCAACATACTATGTAAATAAACTTCACCTTGACCTTGAGCCTCAATTAGAGTTTATCTATCGAGAATAAATCACATTGCCATACTCATTTCATGGGAAGGGATAAACATATTCTATTTGGGTGACAGTGTACATGGACAAAAATATTAAGGTATTTCAAGCTACAGTTTAATCTTGGTTATTGTCTATAATTATTATGAGAAACAAAAAAAGTATTTTATCTGTATATTAGGCGACGATGTAAAGAAAATTTACTCGAAAATGAAATTAAGAGTTTATTGCAGTGATAAAACTACAGTTTTTGTTCAAATTTTTCACATTATTTTTTGTAATGCACCTGAATATGATGTCTCCCTATGCTTTTGTCCATATTATGTATAATAAATCTGTATTTTAACTAACTTACTATTTTAACAATACCTACCTGTGTGTATGCAGATGTACACAAATACAGAGGATACAAAAAGATTATTCAAAACTATTACACATGATGGAAAGAGGTAAGATGATCACCGCTAGTGTTGACAGTCTAAACGATGATCACATTAGAACCACTGCAGTGAACGGGACCCGGGTCAGGTCTGGCTGGAAAGCTATGCCAAAAATGTTTTCTTTCTTTCTGTACTGACGCTGCGAGGAGCAGAGCAAAAACAAATGTAAGTGAAGAAAGGGCAGTGCAAGTGTGTCATTAAACTAATTTCTACAGATTCTTTATCACTCTTTTCTATGTTCCGCTTACAGCCAGGCTGACAGGTATGTAATTTTAGACAAGATAGATTTGTACTGCATTACCCTGTGAACAAACGCCGCTTTAGCTGACAACATAAGCTTTAAATTGAGGGTTCAATGACTGATCATTCTTATCATCAACCTTTAGGTGGAAACCCAAGCATTCTCCATTACAGAGTTTAATAACACAGAGGAACAATGGCCACAAGAATAATAATAATAAAAAAAGAGCCACATTATTAAAGATTTTTTTTTTTTTTTAAGTGAAGCAGCTGACGGGTTGAGGAGCCTCTTGTGTTTTGAAAGGCCTCCCGACTGGACGCCTGAAGAGAATTCCAATCTAATACTGGGAAACTCTGAAATAGCCACCATATTTCAAGCTTCATTAAATAGCAGATATTACGCAACAAAACAAGCCAACTGTTAAAATCTTCTCTGGGGCACAGGAGCAGAAGTGTATGAGTTAGTGCTTGCCAGTAGCCATTATGTCAGCGGTGCAGACAAATACATGTGGGGGCTATACCTGTTTTTCTCATTGTTGGGATGAAGAATTTGCTCCAGAGCGGGATGTGACACAGTGCTTTCTGCCATCCCTCTGCCTCTCCCTATGCATCGAGGTGTGCATTCTCTATCAGCTGCAATATAAATTTTTTTACCCCATTCTAAAAAAAAAAAACAAAACAAAAAACAAAGACACTAACTGGTGTTGGAGTAGGGTGGGGGCGGCGGAGCTGATGCACAGTTTCGGGTGAAAAACTGACACGCCTAACAACAACTCCAACAGAGCTTGTCTGGTCTTCTTCCAATCAGAGAAAGCAAAATACTCGTTCTGTGTATGGAGACAGCGCTACGAGGATCCTGGGAGTGGATTTATGAGGTCTGGACCGCCTGCATGGACTGAAATGAAACCCAACACCACTTCTGCTTCTTTAACAGAGCCTGAGAACTTCTCCAAAAGACCCCATCCTGACTCCCAAAACAAAAGTCATCCTTTCTGAATATCACTGCACTCACGTTGGTCAGTCTAATCTAACGAGTGTGTGGAGTCAGTGCCTTTATGACCTAATTCATGGTGTATCAGTTCAGAGTTATTCTTACTTTACACGACAGATGCTTCTACTCTATTATTGTTCCCAGTTCATTTCTCTCTTATTATTACTAACTTGTTATTTTCTTGACCAGGACTGGCTAGTAAAAGCAGTTCTTAATCTGAACAGGTTAAAGAAGGGTTAAATTCAAATATTTTTTTTTTACATTTTAACATAAGACGTGGCTGATACAGACCAAGTGATAATCAGGTGTGAATTGAACTTTGTTTGGTGTTGCTGGGAGTCAATATTGTACAGTTTTGTATGAATTGAATTGAGTTTCAATTGAATGAATTGAATGAGCTGTCCTTTATTTTCACACTTTGAGTTAATAAAGTGATAAAATACTCTGATATGCAGGACAAAGTTAGAAATCTGCATAGTAGTGTACAGGACGTCATTTACCACATTGGACATCAGGACCACATTTATCTAGATAAAAATACTCTATTGTGTGATCAATAGTACTTTTATTTTTAATACTTACAACAACACTTTTATTTACTTGTACTTTTGATAATGACTTAGCATGAATCTGTTTACCTTACACTTTGTAACTGCTGTCGTAAGTATCTTGACCTTTTCTTAATCCCGTGTTTTTTCAACCTTTTATTAAGTGTTTTTTCCATTTCTCCCTTTCATCGATGTGTCACCCTGTCACACCTGTTTTGCAAAAAAAAAACTAACAATAAAAACAACCCAATGCACGCTGTTCCCACCCCTATTGAGCAACTACAGTATCTGTACAGTCCTTCAACTGCAATGTACGGCTTTATTCCAGAAACAAGAGTCTGTGATAAAAATGAATAGATATCTGAAATTCTGATAATAAACTGCTCATATATTGTGTATTCAGAGGTAAAAGATAGCACGTTGCACAGTGCTTCCCATTTGTTCTGGCAACATTTAGCAGATTGGCTAAATATATCATCTTGCCTTAAACTCTTGAACCCTGTTTCTCTCCATTTAAATTCTGTCCAAAGCTATATCCATTGAAAAAAAAACAAAAAGAGGGGTAATTTTCCACTTTGCATGACACCACCACATATATATTACATCTGTGCTTGTTGTTCCAACGCTTCACTGGAACTATATGATGCTTCAACTTCATGAAATATTCAAACCAACATGTTTTCAAGGCTGCACGTTATCATCAGATGGAAATGTCCAAGAGCGTTCTATACACACTTGTCATCTCGGACACGTTCTCCCACAGTTTTACTTGACATGTTGTATATCCGCTAATCATTCAAAGTCTGAACTATAGTGTAGACATCAAAATAAAGTTATGTGGGTTTGAACAGCATCTTTGCATCCAAAATACTACAAAGCGAGAATGTGTTAAATATAGAAACAGAATCAACAGCAGACTCACCTGAACACTGAGACCTAGAGATTTATTTACAGCTCACCTCCTGTTTTATTGTTTTTGATGTCAAATGCCTACAATTACATGTTTGGAGTTTTGTACTGTAGAGCTGCGTTCAAGAAAATTTCCCATCTGGAGAAATGTTTTACTTCAAAACAGAATACATTGCTATGTGTAGATTCTCTGTCTTTTTGCTCGGTCCCTGTGAATAAAACAGAAAGAGCTTTTTGTGCAGTTTTCACCATCGTGCTATTGACTTTTGGCATTCGATTATATGCAAAAAACCCCACTAAGTTACAAAAGATGATGGAAGTTTCTTTTAGATAAGGAAGGCATGAGGAGGGTGAGATTAGATTTCCAATTCTAATATTCTTAGAAAATCCCAGAATGTTAATTGTCATTATGCGCACGTAACATTTTTCGAGGTGGTTCTTGGCTAGACAAACAAAAAACGAGAAAATATATAAACACCCAGGAATATGTTAAAAAAAAAGACTAAACAATAAGTGTATCAAGACTATGTGCATTGAATATAGGAAGAAATGCAACTTTAGCACCAACTAACAGATCAAAACAATGCGTGCTGTTAGGACGCAACTCTGTGTAAATAAGGCAGCCATGTGCAAATGAATTACAGTCCCAGAAAAATTTGCATTTTAATGGCGAATTATGTCTAGATTCTCACGGTCTACATCTTTCTATTACCAAAACGAGTGATGTTACACACAGTTCAGTAACAGGCAAATGTACAGATGAACTCTACCTGTGATCAGTAAATGTCTCCATCAGTCTATGTTTGGATCAGCAGGGACATGGGACGCCTGGGTCACAGTTCTGATGTCGGAGGTTAATATGCAGGCGTTTTGTGGACAATGACCGTGCTTGGATGGAGAAATAGATAGGGAACTGTTAACATTTGCAGAACGGACTGTGTAATTTATATTAATGTGGATATTAACCTGCTGGTTTACACCGAATTGAGAGTTTACACACGTATGTCAAAGGCTTCTGAAATGTTTACTATCATGTACAAACCGCGGATGACTAACGACTTACATAACTATTATAGATCTGGATTTCAAGTTGCTTTAGGGAAGTGTCATAAAAGCCTATTTATAGGCAGCCGTGGTACGAAAAAAAATGTTGTAGTGGGTATCAGATTACATTATTAAACTTGACAAAACTTAGAAACATAAGGGCCTGAGGACAGAGCATATAACAAATGATGTTGTGCTGTAAGGAAATATAACAAGAAGGAGTTTCATTAACGAGGCCTCTCTTATTCATTAAAAGATGGTACTACATTTAATTTTAGTATATTTTTGACTCGGAAAGAACGAATGAAGACAATGTGAGAACTGTGTGAGGTTCACATTTTCTTTTAGGTGTACTTCTGTCTGGAAAGTGTGTGGTTTTAGGGTGTGCACACTTTTTGGCGAGCTATGTTTGTCGATCGTTGTAACGTACATTTTTTTCTATCTTTTTTAACTTCTACAATATTTTCATGTATTGTGATGTACTGCATTGTAATTTTTTTGTGAACAAGTTTGCGATAATGTCCTTTAGCTCGTAACAAATATCACTCTTACGCGCGGTGGGTTTTTCCTCTGGCAGTTGTCAAAGGACGCTCTGACATAGATGAGGTCACTGAGTGAAATAGCGGAGACAGGTCGCAACAATTCCACGCAAAGCCACGAAGAATACCTTCGGGCACAAAGGCCGACGATATCTAACTGTGTCAGAGTATCTGAGGCTCAATTTGTCCTTTAAACCTGACAGTGTGGAACATCATTGAGTAAACAGATGAGTCAGGTGTGTCTGTGTGAGGCTGGTGACCTCAGCAGGTAGGTCAACTCTCCTTGCCAATCTTATAAACTGTTACCATGACAGCAGCTTGTCTTTATTCCTCTGGATCGGTGGAGCCATTGTTAGAAAGTTTACTTCTGGTGACAACAGACGCGGTAACGTCTGAGAATATGCAGCGGAGTGTGTTTGTGGTAAATTCGTCGCGTGCATTTCATTACTGGGATGACGGCCACCTGAACATGAAGGAAGTTCAGAAACAAAAACTTCTGCACACGCACACGTCTACACAGACAAAGCAGCTAAGAAAAACCAAGGTGTGGCACTCCGACGCATCTATTTTTAGGGGTGGATGTGGGAGCTTTTGATTCTCACCTGTAAGCTTTCATTCACTACAACGGGCAGAGCAACTACTCTCACAGGTGTTCACGTCAACCGCAGCTTTCCGAGTAACATGACAGTTTCGTTCACAGTAGAATAACTCACATTGTTGCATTCTTATGAAATTCTGCAATGACGTAAGCGATGGGGTGGTATCGTTGTGCACTTATAACATCATGTCTGTCTGTAGGTGATGTGTTTTAAAAGACCTGCTTATGCAAAAATGATTCTGTCATGTATTTTCCTTCTGTTTGATTAACTGCCTTAGACTGATCATCTGTTCATTGACTATTGTGTGCGCCCCCCTTCCCCATTTCCTTCCCCCTACAACAGTTTTCTCCCAGAGTTACAATGTAAATCACTGTTCCTAATATACTGCTTATAACAACAAAATAAAAAAACCCAATAAAATAAAAATGGCATAAATCTAGGCATGAGCTCTGGATTCTAAAAAAACAAAAGAAAACACCAATTTCCGGAGGAACTTTCACAACAGATTAAAAAAAAATTTATCCATCTACAGTATCTATCCATCTATCCATCTATCTATCTATCCATCTATCTATTCTATTCATGTATAAAACTGCCTGCAAGGCCACAAAATACACCCAATGGAAGATGACTATTCCAGCACAAAGCTGGGCACACTTTTCCATCGCAGGCAGGCATGGGTGTTGTTATCATATACCACCTGCTTGTACAGACTAATCTGAAGATTTTCATATGTTAAAACAATAGAGGATGGAAAAATACATTAAAAAAATAAAACAACCTTCCATAGTGTGGATAATGATAACTATGGAGATTAATTATTTATTCATTACTTCTTTTTAAATCTACATAATTTCTCTAATCTTATTTTACATTATTTTATACTCACATAATTACAGTTATTTTTAATATTGTTTACTTTAGGTCCTTTACATTTTTTTTGTTATTTTTATGTTTTCTTTCGATTGTAGATACAGGGTGGACAGCAAAATAAGAATTTCACTGGCCTGTATTGTACCTTGCAATCTGGTTACATGACAATAAACCCTTTGAATCTTTAATAACCACACACACATGAATGGATAAGATGCCAGGGTATAAAACATATACACTGTCCACAGTAAAGCAGGTATTTGAAATACAGATATTCTTCTCCATGTCAGGGTCTCTTGTCCACACATAATCAGTGTTTCAGATTACAAAAGCTGACATTTTACCGGTCAGAGGACAACCGGCATAAGATCTGGGTCACCTTTTGAGACAGACTTGACCTCACTTGTACTATTGTTTTAGTGAAATCTGTATCTACACTTACATAACCCAAACTACAAAGGTCAGGTAAGTTCAGAACTTGGCTTGTTGTTTCAGCTTAATGTCATCACGAACCAAAACTTCCACACCGGATAGGTCGAATGTTATCTGTGTTACAGACAGGTTTAAGTCCGCTAAAATGAATGGTTTGTCTGAGCATTTGAACCAGTCTGTGCTAGTTTTGACGTTACAGGGTAGACAGGGAAATTTTGTAATACAACAGTTGTACAGGCATAATTATTTTTAAAAATAGAACTAGAGATTGAAACATGACGGGTTGGAAAACAGTCATTGTGCAAGTTAAAATATCATAACAGTTTATATTTAGATTTTTACATGTCTTAGGAAATATTGATATTGCTAATTGTTTTAGATTTGTATTTTTCATTGGTTAATTACTTTAACCAAACAAGGTTTCAAATAAGGTGTGTGTTCTACTTAAGGATTATCTCCAATTACATTGAAATATTCATATTCTGAGTATATGTCTGGGAGAGATACCGCAGTATTTACAATTTCAGGTAAGAGAGGATTTTTTATTGTTTATGGGAGGATCCAGGTCTTAACTGGGGAGTCGGACTCCCTCATCCCTCCCTGGTTCCTTTTCTCAAAGTATGAGCCCGCATTTGAATTATCACTGCTACTCTGCGTCAATAAAAGCTAAATTTAAACCTATATCTGATCTAGCACCAGCATGTTGCACAGGGTCAGAGTGAAGAAAAAAACAAGACTTGTTTGATCACTGTGTGTCCTCTTTTTGCATGTGCACAAACATAAACCTCAACTTCAAATCACAAGCTGTTTATTTAAGTGTGTCTTTTTCACATCTTTGCAGCTCAAACCTGGCCCGGCTCTTTACAGAAGCTGTGGTATGTGGCTGAATTGAATACTTCTTAGCGCCGCACAAGAATAAACTTGCATATTTGAAACAAAAGGACTATCAGTCATATACTGACAGTATGTGACTGTGCCGTGAGGAATGCTGGTACGTGACACTAACAAAAGGCTAATTTACATGAGCACCTCCTTATACATGGGAATTTTGGTGGTGATTCCTTCCTGTCAATCAACCTATAGCACAGAGATAAACTCCCTCGCACTCATGAAACTATGAATCCTGACGTTACTGTTGTATGATGGTCATGCGAGTACATTGCATCAAAGTTATTTGTTAATTAATTGACTGGATAGAATACATTAATCAAATTGCAATAATAAATCAAGTACAGATGACAAACTTTAACCGAGTCCAGGGTTTACTCTTTCTCGTTTTCCTTGTGATTCGGTCAGCTTTGAATCTCTATGCAGTGACAGGAATTTCACTCAAGAGATTTCAACATTTTATTCATAAGTTTTACCAGTTTGGGAAAAAAAAAAAAGAATGGTTACATCTGGATCCATGTTACAGCTGCCAAGACACTAACAGTGCATAGATGGAAATCTTTCCAATCTGTCACACAAAAATGACTTCCAGTTTTGGCAGATAACGAAAGCATGGGACACAGAACAGTCACTATCCTGTCATGCTAAAAATTAAAGCAATGCTTCAGTGATGCACATTGCATTAGACAGTACTTCTTGCAGAACCTGCCATGTTTTGGGAACCAAATTGTACCAATGTTGTTAATATGGAAACAAACAAAAAAACAAACAAACTAAAGAGCATTTTGCCTGCAGGGGCATTCCTGTGTGCTCCACTGACAGTTGTTGCATCACTGTTATTGAGACACAGATATATGAGCAAAAGGGCAGCAAAGGTGAGAAGGTGTGGTGACAAAAAAAAAACCGGCAGCCTAAGAACTTAAGTGACACGGACAGGACAGAGAGAGATAAAGATGAACTGAGAGACGACTTCCCATTTATCAGCACTCTGCCTGCCGCTCTGCATGAGAGGTTGGACAGAAACCACAGAGCTGTCACTCAACTTCCAGCAGTTTTTACCTCCCAGCGACAAGTGAACTTGGAAGCGTGACAGGTCGGCTGCATTAGCACCGTCACCACAGGCATGTACACGTACGCGGACATATACCGACTCGGCTACAGGACGATGCACATACTTACGGGCAGACGACTAATCACAAGTAATCCCCTTCCAAAGCTGGCATCCATCACAAGACAATTGCGTCTGACTTGAAGGCAAATTCGGAATAACTCATTTGGTTCGTAGGAAATTCCACCTTTGTCTTTTTCATCAAATTCAATATTAACATCCAATTGCTATTAATTGTATGATATCCTTCCATCTTGTTAGAATGTGTGACACACAGAAGGCCTCAGTCAGACCAGCTTCAAATCCAGTGCCAAACAGCACAATACTTACTGTACCTACATCTGTGGAATGTGGCTGTTTGGATAACTACAATCTAAATTACATACAAAATAATATAAATACACATAAAATAAATATTTGTATGTAGTTGTCTGCCAGGAACCCATGCCTTTCAATACATATCTTTAATTTGACGATATCATGAGGGCTTGCCTAAGGGAAAATTATGCTATTTATGCATTTTTCCAGTGACTTACAACGTAAAAATTTAATTCTCCATTGAATCACATCCCAGTTTTATATAACATATCGCTGCAGAGTTAAATACTTTCTGTGGTCTTTGCATTCATTTACCTTTTGCGTAATAACAGACCTCTATGAATTCCTTGTGTCAAACATGGCATCTGATGGGAATGAAGTACTTGAACACACCCTACAGCTCAGGACTCCTCTATATAATTGATCTATTATACTCCACTAATCCACCAATTTAGATTCTGCCACTTGTGCTCTTTTTTTAGTGTGACTATTAAGGGCCCATTTTCATTCATTTGGATCATGTAATCCTGACCCGAAGGATGTAAACAAACACAGTATTTCACACAGTCAACGCATGTGGTTCTCAATCCAACCAGTGTTCGTGATTATGACGCAGTTTTAACCACCGTAGGCTGGTATCCCCATTGGAGGTGGAACACTATATCCACCTAAGTGCAGCTACTAGTCACACTCTTGAGTTTTGTGAATCTGTCAACATGCTCTTGTACACACACTGGACACATGAGATATATCCTGTACTATGGTAGGCAAAACCGAAACCAATCATAACCATTAGACCACAGACTACAGTGACACACCTTTCCCTGCAATTGCTCAGGCAGTGTCTGCTCACCTGAGCCAAACCTCTGCGTTGGCAGGATTCCATGAGGTGACAGGCATGACTGACAGCTCTGCAACAGAAACACGCTGGAAACAAACAGCAGTAGTGACAGTTGAACTCAATTCGAAACAACCCTGACAGGCTTCTAACCGCATACCGTTCGCTTTCATTTGTGAATATATGTGAAATATATCAAAATAAATGAATATGTGAATATATGAAAGTGTTGGTCGCTTTGTTTTTGTAAACCGCTGTGTTAAAGGCTCCACTGACAAACAGACTGTCCCCTCTGCACACTCTAGCCAAAGTATAAACAGATTTGCACAAAGACACACATACACACTTGCACCACATGTGAAGCACACCTGCGTACTGAACCCCCAGCAAACCCCCCCCGCTAACTGCGCCCTCCTTTCCCAAGGGGCTCGGGAGATAAATGAGCTCATGTCAGACACATACACCGACAAGGATAATGATGAATTACATATATATATTAGCACACAGCCTGAGGACATGCTCGTGTACAGCCCCACACAAAACACACACACACACAAGCAGACAGGCTCCACATGTCCAAATTTTAGTGCACCTAAACAGCAAACACTGAGTCAGCTGGATTCCACACACACACACACACACACACACACACACACACACACACACACACACACACACACACACACACACACACAC